>OX456488.1:51006998-51225998 GCA_949748235.1 Platypus cylindrus | reverse complement strand
AACGAAGTGTATTTATATATAGCGGAGTGGAAACAGAGAAAAGAGCAGCTGAAGGAGTCGCATGTATGATAAAAAAAGAATGGGCACACAATATAGAAAAATGGGAGGCATGTTCAGAGAGGATATTGACAATAAATATGAAGGACGATAACGAGAGCATTATAACAATAATAAGTGTGTATGGTCCAAATGAAGACGACAAAAAGGAGAACAAAGAGAAATTCTGGGAAATGTTAACAGAGGCGGTAGAAAGAGCAAAAGGCGAAATATACATTGCAGGAGATTTCAATAGTAGAGTGGGAAAGGGAAAATCAGGAGAGAGTAGAATATTGGGCCAGAATGGGGAGACAATACTAAATGATAATGGAAAAAGATTAATAGAGTTTTGCCGAATCAATAATATGTTTATAGCAAATACTTACTATAAGCACAAAGATATACACAAATATACTAGAGAGATGAGCAGCAAAAAGGAAAAATCGATAATAGACTACATAGTAGCAAGGAATGAAAATAGAAAGAACATAGTAGATGTAAAAGTGTCAAGAAGACCGGAAGTGGGAAGTGATCATTATATGGTCATATCAAAGATAAAGAAACCATTAAAAGCAGACAACAGAGAGAGAAAAGGAGATAAGATGGAATATGAGAAAATAAAAGCGTATAGACTAAAAGACGGAGAGGTGGCAAAGCAATATAGAGAAACAATGAAGAGGATGATTGAGAGTAGAAATGAGAAATGGAAGACATTAAGTTTGGAAGAGAGTTTGGAGGAACTCAAAAAGATAATGCTACAAGCAAGCTCGGAAGTGTGTGGAAGAATAAAAAGAAATAAGAATATAAAACAAACGACATGGTGGACAGAAGAGATCAAGAGAAGAGTGAGACAAAAAAAGAAAAAATGGAAGGAGTATCTACAAAAAAAAACTAGAGAAACGTATCAGTGCTACAAGGAGGAAAGGAAAATAGTGAAACAATTAGTATTAGAGGCGAAAGGAAATGAATTGGCAGAATTCGGCAAGAAATTAGAAAACGAAGCTGCAGAGGGGAAAAAAATATTCTACAGCAGACTGAAAACAATAAGAAAAGAAAAGACCAACTGCGCGACATATATAAAGAACAAAGAAGGAGAACTATTAAAGCACGAAAAGGAAATAATGGAAAGATGGAAGCAATACTTTGAAGAGCTGCTGTCAGAAAAGATGGAGAGGACCGATATAGGAGAGGTAGCCAATGTAGACAGAAATGGAAGCAAAGACGATGAAGAAGAATTTAATATGGAGGAAATGGAAAAGGCCATAAAACTACTAAAGAATGGGAAAGCGCCAGGAAGCGACACAGTAACAACAGAAATGATAAAATATATGGGGGAAGAGGGAAGGAAAGTAATGCTTGAGATATATAGAAAAATATGGACAGAACAAAGAATACCAAAAGAATGGCAGCATGCGATGATAGTGCCAATCTTCAAGAAAGGGGACAGGAAGGACTGTAATAACTACAGAGGAATTACACTGCTAAATACCAATATGAAAGTGCTGGAAATGATTATGAATGAGAGATTAAGAGGTAAAATTGAGAAAACACTGGACGAATCACAATCAGGATTTGGGGAAGGAAGGAGTATCCAAGATAATATATTCACGATTAAACAGATAATGGAAAAAACAAATAGAAAAAAAAAATGTATACATGGGATTTTTAGATCTAAAAAAAGCATTCGACAAAGTAGGAAGAGATAGATTGTGGAGGATGATGGCAGAGAAAGAGATAAGCACGAAAATGATAAGCTTAATAAAAAAAATATATGAAGAAAACTCAAATAGCGTAATAGTCAAAAACAAACAATCAAAAAAAATTTAAAACGAAAGACGGACTAAGACAGGGAGGAGGACTAAGTCCAACATTATTTAATATTTACATGGACAAAATAATAAGGAAAGCGAAAGAAAGAACTAGAGGACTTGAAGTGGGATGGAATTACATGGAGAGAGTTGAAGTAAAGAGTGGAGCATTCGCAGACGATATAATGGTGGTAGCATCTAAAGAAAAAGAGCTGCAGGCAAACATAAATATATGGAATGAAACACTTAGAGAGAACGGAATGGAAATGTGTAAAGAGAAAACAAAAGTAATGATAATTGGGGAACAACAGGAGATAAAAATCATGGTAGATAAGGTAAAATTGGAGCAAGTGACGAAATGGAAATATCTAGGAGTAGAAATATCTAGTTCAGGAAAGCAAGAAGAAGAAATTAACAGTCGGGTAGAAAAAGCAATGAAAGTGTTTTACAGTATCAGCAATATGATTGTGGGAAAAAAAGAAATAACAAGGAAAACAAAAATAAACGTATATAAAACAATAATAAGACCAATACTGACATTTGGATGTGAGACATGGATAACAGATAAAAAGGAAATAAGTAAAGTTCAAGCGGTAGAAATGAAATACATGAGGAGAGTAAAGGGAGTGACAAAGAGAGAAAGAATCAGGAATGAAGAAATAAGAAAAGAACTGGGAATGGAGGCGATACACGAATACATAGAGAAGAGACAAGAAAGACAAGTGAGAAGAGTATGTGAAGCTAGACCTGGACAGAAAAGAAAAAGGGGAAGACCTGAAACTACTTGGAATGACATGATAAAAAAGATATTGCAAAGAAGAGGAATAACGATGAGTGAAGCTAGCAGGAGTGCAAACAACAGGAAAGAATGGAGAAAGTTTTGCGACGCAGTGACGCGAAGCGAAAACGTATAAGCCTAGACAAATAAAGAAAAAAAGATAAAGACTAACAAGCCTACACCAGAAATGGTAGACAGGCTTTAAGATACATATATATATTATTTCTTTAACAGTTTTTTCTGATATTTTAGTTGCGTTTTTGCTATGGACTGTGCGCTTGTTTGTTGATATTGTAGATATTTTGATTTAATTCTGTTGTCCCAAAATTGCTCTTCTATTGGATTTCCAGAAAATTGTTTTGTTAAACTGTCGACAAATGCTTCTATTTTTTCATTAGTTTCTGTTATAGTTCGATTGCTTATTTTTAGATATGGTAGGGGTTTGTTTGACCCTTTTGTTAGAGATTTGGCCATTCTGTATATGCTGTTGTCTTTAGTGGTTCTTCTATGCTTCCGTTCTTTTTTCCCAGTTTATTTGTCCTGTAAACTTTAATTCCTCCCGAATTTCTTTTGTCAGTTTGTTTGCTGCCCTCCTTGCTCTAGAGTCCCCAGTTCTAACTCCAAATTTTCTTAAACTATTTTTTTTCCTGATTTTATTTCTTAGATCTATTGGCAGAGTTTGTTTTATGTTTCTGTTGTATTTCTATTGTTGATTTCTTTATGGCTCCCTGTATATTTTTAGTCAAATTTCGAACGCTATTTTCCAAATCATTTGTGTTGTTGATATTGGCATTGGTTTCTTTCGTTGATAATATGCATTTGTAAAGGTTCCAATTTTTTAGTTTTTTTTTTAATGTATGAGTCGTGTGTTTTCTTTGAACTATTACCAACATCAATTATGACGGGAAGGTGATCTGAAGTTAACTCATATACAACTGTTGGTGTTGACAATAATGGCGTGCATTTTGCTATGAAAAAATCTATCATTTCTGGGATGTTAATTTGATCGTGGGTCGGTTCATTTGCAGGTAGCACAGTGTACTGAAGATTTGTGCTGTTGCTTTCGATTGTTAGTCCTCTGCGTGTATTTACACGGCATCGCCAACTTCTATGTTTTGCATTGAAATCCCCTCCTATTAGGATGAGTATATTATTTAGGAATATTTTTTCTAAGTGTTTTTTTTCTAATGTCATGTTTGGTTTGAGATATATCGATCCTATTCTTAGTTTTTGTTTATTAATTATTGTTTCGATGAATGTTGCCGTAATTTCAGGTGCTGGATTCGGAATCGTTTGGTGTTGAATGCTTTTTTAACTGCTATCATTGTGCTTCCTAACGGTCCTGTTGTTCTATCGTTCCTTACCGTGTTGTAGTTTTGGATGCTAAAATTATTTTGGTATTTAAGGTGGCTTTCTTGTACTAGCAGAATGTCTATGGAGTGCTTTTCTAAAAATTTTGTTAGTTCTTGTTTTTTATTTCGTATTCCATTGATTACAGCAACATTGATTGTTGCTGTTTTTGAATAGTTTCTTTCTTGTATGTTAATTTTTTTTTTGTTTAGTTTTGTATTTATTGTATAGCACTTAGAATTGATTGTAGTGTTGCTGTCAGCATTGACAGTATGCTCGATAAATTTGGCTGTTTCATGTCAGTTGAGATTTTTGACTGGCCTTGTGTTGGGTTTGATATCGATGCACTATTTTCTGTTTCCCATTTGAATGTCTGTTTTGGTATTTGCTTTAAATTTTTTGGGTGTTTCGGACATCCTTGATATGACGCAGGGTGATCTCCTCTACAATTTGCGCATTTTGCTTTGCTGTCTTTTGTTTTCGTACATTCGTGTGTCAAATGATTTCTTGCACACTTTACACATTGCAATTATTTTGCGAGTGACCGTATAATTGGCACCTATGGCATTGTGTGGCTTGGTTTTTTGATTTTTGGGCTTCGACTTTTATTTTCAGTTTGTCTAAATAGCTTAGGTTGAATATATTTTTCTCCTGTCTTGGTAATAGTACTACTGCCAAAGGTGTTATTGTGCCGTGTTTTCTCTTCCATCTTCTTACTGTGGTTGGGTGAAAACCTTCTGTTTCTAGGTGTTGTTTTATTTTATCCTCTGACCAGGACTCTATTACTCCTCTTAATACTACATGTAGGGATTTTTCTTCACTTAATGTGAATGTATGATAAGGTTCGTTTTGTTCTTCTAAGAATTTTATTGTCCGTCGGTAATCACTAATAGGTTTGATGTATTTTTACTCGTTCCGGTAATGTCACGGAGTAGTTGTAATTAATTGTGATTTCATTAAAATGTGTTGAATTTGATTTATCACATAGGACTATGGGCGGAATTTTTTGTTTAGTTTGCATGTCGCCTTCTTTTTCTATGTGGTTATTACTACTTATTGTTTTTGCTGGTCTCTTTGACGGGATTTCCTCGTCAACTTTTTTGGTTTTTCTTCGATATTGTGCTCCAACTTGATTGGTTAGATTTGACGGTAGCATCGCTGTGGGCATCATTATCGCTTTCTTTGTCTGTACTCATGGGTTGGTTGGTTTCTTTTATTTGTTTTTGGAGAATTTCATTTTTCGTTTGCAAACTCTTTAGTTCTGAATGTAGTTGCTTGATTAGCTGCTGGCTTGCTTTAAATTCTTGTTCAGAGAGTAATCTGGGACATATACGGGATTCCGTAGAAAATTACCAAATACAACGAATCAAGTTTTGCAAAGAAATGCATACTAGATATATGTTATTATAAGCATGAAAAATTTATCATTTATAATGATTATATCATTTTATCATTAAGCATGATTTATTAAGCATTAATATGTATTTTTCTGCATTTCTTTTTTGGTCATGTTTTTGACGTCATATGACATCATTGATTCGCCAGATGCCCTACGTTTCGACCTTCGTCTGCTACCTGGGAACTCCTCACAGCACAAAATATCTTTACGTTCTTAATTTGTTCTTATAATACATACTGCTCTCATGTAATTTTTATTAAAAAAACAACTAAAGAAATAGTCCAAATTCGACACGGCACTACTTACTACAGCTGCTGATGTAAAAACAATAAAAATAACAATGACAACAAAATAACAATAATAATTACAAGATAAAGTTCATTGTCCTTTTTCGTTGTATTTAATTGAACATTGAATTTTCATAAAATTTACTGTAGATTTTTTTCAACTTTGAAAATGTTTTGAAGAAATACAATTCAGGTAAAAATGAATACGAATAGATACTGCAGTTGCCAAATTAACCATACAATTCATAAAATTTTCACTGATGTTAACTAGACGAAATAAAAAAACTAAACTATTTAATTTAAGCGTAAAAGATAAGCGCGTGAAAATCGAAGACAATAATCCGAGGGAAAAATTGAAGAGAGATCACTTCGAGATTTGAAAAATTACAAAAAATGAAGTGGACACACCGACGCTCCCTTTCCTAAAAAGCAATAAAGCCGTGTGCGATTCTCATACGTGTGAAAAAAGCAATACGTGTTATTTTGCGTCGAAATCGTGGCGTCATTTTGAAATGATCGACGAACTAGTTTCACTATGAAAAAACGCCTTTAGAATATTTCAGATTTCTATTTCGATATATCGAAAAATAACAAAATGATATATCGATATTTTTAGCAATTACACATAACTGTAACATAACAGTATATCGATATAATCATTAGTAATATTGTTATATACCGATCGATATATATGTCAATGTCACAATATATCGTTACTATACCTAATCCCCAACCATTGCAATTTTTTTTCTCGAATACCTTGTGAAATGCCGAACAATATGAAGAATTTAAAAGGTATGTTAGTTTGATTGTGAACTCTTATAGCCGAAGTATTAAAAGATTAATTAACGTAATTCTCCTTTTTATTTTAGATAAGGCTAAGATAAAGAAGAAAATGAAATCATTTAAAAAAAACAATGAATCACTTACTATATGTTCCCGTAAAAAAGATAAATTGCCGTCTGAGTCGGATAGTGTATTCATCAGATCTACCAGTAATGCAACTGTTGCAAAAGATAATGAAATTGAAACCACTGTAGATCCTGTGTTAAACCCTGTAGTAACTTTCAAGTGGATAATCGATCCAATCAGTCCAGCAGAATTTTTTTCGAAATATTGGGAAAAAAATGTTTTACACATTAAGAGAAAAGATGAAAAATACTATAAAGAACTTTTAACATCCGAAGAATTAGATACAACTATTCGAGCAAACAAATTATTTTATACGACACATGTTGACGTCGTTGATTATCGACATGGGGCAAAAACTAAGGTTAATGCAATTGGTAGAGCCATGGCTCCAGAGTTATGGGATTTTTATAAACATGGATGCAGTATAAGAATTTTAAATCCCCAAACATATTGTCAAAAAGTGCATAGCTTGATTTGTTCGTTACAAGAATATTTCGGTACAATGGTTGGCAGCAATGTATATCTAACACCAGATAATAGTCAAGGCTTTGCTCCACATTTTGATGATATTGAAGCATTTATTATACAGTTAGAGGGCACCAAGTATTGGAAATTATATAAACCAAAGTATGTATAGAAAAAAACAACGTATCAAAATACCAAATTATGTTGATTAATTTCTAGAGATCAATATTTACTAACCAGAGATTCAAGTGAAGATTTTGAACATGTGGACATTGGCGAGCCATTTTTAGAACTTGCATTAAAAGCAGGTGATATTTTATATCTACCGCGAGGAATAATTCATGAAGGTAAATTAAGCAAAAATCATATTTTAAGATTACAAATTAAAAATTGATATAAATAAAAAAATTATATACCATAGTATAAATGATTAATAGTTACGTGGTGTAACTGCACTGATAACTCCTAATATACATGGTCAAGTGTCTAAGTAGTTTCTCTGTGTGATGCCTTTTGAAGTAATGCTGCCCATTCAAGGTTAGTAAAAGAGATGAAGAGTCTCTTGTATCATCCTTGGGGCGTCTTAAGGTTCAAGTTTGCCAAAGATTTCTAATAAGCTAGTTTATGTAAACGAAAAAAGGTTCTGAATGAATATATTTAGTCAAAATATATTCATGTTTCATAAGAATCAGATGTGATTTCAGCATAACAATTTTTTGAACTGTTTTTATTGGTATTGAAACATATCAAACGAAAATTTCTCCGAAAATATCAGCAATTGCCACATGACCTTCATTTATTTAAGATATTGATCTATATGCAAATACAGTAGCAATCGGTTATAACGATCTCGGTTAATACTACTTTTACTTAGCTTTTTTGGCATTCTATCGTGGTTTTAATTCTTTTTTGATTTAATCTTCTAAACTCGACAGCTGTTTCGATATGCTAAATCTTCTTCAAAGAGTTCTTTTGCTTTGTGATTTTTTTTTATGAAATAAAAAAAGACATCAAAAATTGACATAATAATTCACAAAGCGAAAAAATTTTTGAGGAAGATTTAACATCTCGGCACAGCTGTGGAGTTTAGAAGATTAAATAAAAAAAGAATTAAAAACAGGATAGAATTGCGACAAAAAGCTAAGTAAAATTATCATTATACTATCCAATATAAAACAAATAAATATCGATTAAAACTATATATCAGATATTGCGATAAAGCTTGAAGGTCCCATAGCATTGAATGAGGGATAATATGAGGCAATGTGAAACAAATACCGGTTACAGCGCTATCAATTATCACTGATATGACGATATACCAGTTCAATCGACACTTTTTTCGTGTAAAATTAGATTTAGAAATTGTTATGACGATGAAATACGATTTCTTTTTTTGTTTTGTTTGTCTTGAGTGTAGATACTTGTCACAGACGGGAATTTTGTTTTTTTTTATTCGAGATTCGGGTCAATATTATATATTATTTTATATTTAGGAATTCAATAGGTTCAATAAATTTCGATGTATGTACGGCGAATTTTTTTGTTGGATTTATTCTTATTACTAGTAGTTTACTGTGAATTTTTCTTAGATTTTCTTTTTACAAATTTAATAGTTTTTTTTTTCTTAAATTAGAATTGAACTCTGAGATTTCAGAATCATTTTTGGTTCTGTTATCATATTACTTTCATATGCATTTTTTATGCTAATTATTCTTATTATTTTACATTGAACAAAAAGTGGCATAGGAAAGTTGAAAGAGTAGTGCTAATTTTGATTTAATAAATGAATGCAATCTACCACACCTGCCATTTCGAAAGAGCAAAATAAAATGAAGGCTTTTGAAAATAAAGGCAAATGAAATGACTGTAAAGATTTTCCAAACATATGGATATCAAAAAATCTGCTAAAATGGTTTAAACAACGAGCAACAAACGATAATATAGATACCAATTAGCTGGTCAATTATTTGAGCAAAAACTAACAACTTAGATCAAGCTATTAGATCACGAACAATTTAAAGGCAGTAAAATTGAATGAAATTCAACGATGTCGAGGCCGTCATGATATTGTGTTCAGGAATATTTGCTGTGAAGCTGCAAATATCCCTGTGGGTACAGTAGAAGAGTGGCTAACTAGGAAATGGCCAATTATTAGTCAAGAATATAAACCTGAAGATTTTTTGACGCCGATGAAACTGCTTTGTTCTATAGTATGATTCCAGGTAAAACTTCTGAATTCAAGAATGAAAAATGTGTTCGGAAAAATGTCGAAACTTATAATTATTGTGTCAATAATTATGCAAATATGATAGGATCCTGCATAGAAAGACTCTTAATGATGGACAAATCTAACAAACCTCGTTGCTTCAAAAACATCCAGATGATCAATTCCCGTCCTGTAGTTTATGAAAATAACTGTAAATCTGGAATGACATCATCAATTTTTAGAAAATTGATTCGCAACTGGGATAATAAATTAAAATTTGAAAAAAGGAAAATTATGCGCTTGGTTGGTAATTGTTCGGGACATGCATTCATAGAAAAGTTGCAATGTGTCGGACTTATTTTTGATCGCATAATAAAACTTCAGTGTTGCAACCGATAAACCAAGGAGTAATTAAATCTTTGAAAATCTAGTACAGAAAACTGTTAAGTCCGCGCTATATACAATCATCTAAAAATGAATCCCATAATATGTATTTACTTGGTGCAATTTTATTCGTAACAGGACATTGGGAGTAAAGTGACAAACGACGATTAGCAGTTGTTTCAATCATGCTCGTTTTGCTGAAGGGGATTATACCAAATACTATACAAAGTATCTATAGTATTCGGTTTTACTCATATAACTGGTGGTACAAGTGATAGGGATAGTGACAGCGACAGTCAGAGTGAAAATGAAGATATTGTCTTTAGCTGTCTTCTTGACAACTAGGAAGATAAAGAAAAAACTAAGGAAGAGGACATTATCATTTTGCCAAAGGTAACTGAAGTACTTACTGCTGCGACGACTCCGAAAGCACGTTTACACAGATGAAATAATCAAGATTCAAGAAAAAAATTGACATTTAAAATTTGATGCAAATATAATAATTGTATGAAATAAACCAAGATGACTGATTTTTTGTCAAAATTACATAATATAATAACAAATATAGATTGATTTTAAAAAATGAAACCTTAATCTTTTATTGACTTTAATTCTTTTTGTTATTTCCCACCTAATATGCAAACTATCGCTAGTAACAATAATCGGTCATGAAAAATTCTTCTCACTTGACCATCGTTTTACATAAAACCGTCCAGTTTTTACGGTAATACATTCATATTAACATTATTAATACTTTACTCAGCATCTACGAAGAATATGCATTCACTACATATAACCGTATCAACTTATCAACATACTGCCTATATCGATTTATTAGAAAAAATGATTCCAGATGCATTAAAAGCTGCAGCAAAATCTGATATTGCATATCGGTAAATAAATTGAATGAACTTGAGCACAATACTGATGTGATACTGAATAATCACTTTTTTTATTTTTTAGGAAAGGTTTACCATTGAATTATTTAAAAGATGTTGGAGTTACAAATAAAAATAATCAGTCAATAGTAAAAGAGACAATAGTAAATACTTGTCATGAATTAATATCCGGTTTAAGTAAGTATATTGATGTTGATGCAGCGGCTGATAAATTAGGGCAAAAATTTATGGCTGAAGCAATGCCAATTCTGCTAACAAAAAATGAATTGGAATTTTCGGCTAATGGTGATGGAGAATATTTAAGAGATGGTATTGTTCACAACAGGTATGATTATTTACTGTACCGCCCATAGGTCGGATAATCCATTTATTCTAATACATCGGCTTCTTGTTCGTGCGCCACCCTTTTATTTCAAATGCCTAGCGATGGCGTTACAATTCCAAAGGAGAGTTGTTGAAAAAGCCTGTGCGAGTAACTTTTAGACAGTGGGGAAAATAGTCTAGGGCCCAGCAATGTGTTAAAGAAAAGCCAGGAGAAAGATTAAAACATCGTGTTTTAAAATAAATTCAAATAATATGCAACTCTTGTAACAATAAAAAAATAAACATAGACATACCTGTAGCTGGGCCCAGTCAAAAAAAAAAGCGGGAATCAATCAAACAAAATAAAATAGAAAAATATAAACTTAAAAACTTACTTACTTAAAAGGATAGAATCTGGTTGTCGGAGAACTAGCCAGAAGTAGGAAAAGAAAAGGGGTTGTGTTCGGATAGGTTAGGCAGAGCGGCTTAGGCCCCGCCATTTCCCGGTCTTGGTCTCCTTAAGAGTTTTAAGGTACATTTAAAGGTTGAGGAGTAGTAGTCCCAACAACCTGGGACCGCTCCCAGGTCTACTGACTCCCAAGATTGACTCTTTTTTTTTTTCAGAAACAGTCCTTTATATACCCTGCTGGGTAGTATACTTAGCAAACAGCCGTGATGGGAATTCTAGATACGCATGCGGGTGGTGGTTTCTGTTGCAGTGCGTATTCAGTTAACAGCGTATACTTTAATATTAATCGATATTTTTGTCAATAATACGTTCTTTGAGTGATGCAATAAAGCGACATTCGGTAATCGCGACACGCCAGATTAAAACGTCGTTGTCTTCGGTAACATACATATTTCGTTTTTGTTTCACGAATTTGGGTTGACGCAACACCCAGAAAATGGTATTTTACAGTAGGGCCAAAACGTAATGAATTATACTAATTTATTATAAATCTGTTAATGTTTCGAAGCCTACTTTAGGCCAGAAATAAATCAAAGAACATGAACTTGATATTTACTACTTCGGTGTTCATTGGCTTAATTAATATTAATAAAATAATCAATACAATATTATTGTTACGTAAAGTATAAGAGGTAAAGTTTATAAGTAAAATTCGGGGTAGGTTTTTTAAATAATCAAATTCTATTTTACGAACGGTGACCATAGACGGTTATGCTTCTCTTCCAAGCAAAAATAAATTGCTCTACTATTCCAAAATTTAGTAGCTTCGTTACACTACATAAAACATAATCATAAAAAGTTAAATCGTAATGGGAATTTTTATTTTTTTCCTTTTTTTCTTAATTTTTAGGGTACTTTTTGATTTAAATGTTTCTGTCCGTTTACTAAGATATCATGTGTTAAGAATGGTTCTAGATGAGAATTATCAATATCTTTTATATTATTGTGTTGATAATGCAAAAATTTATAGAGAAAATGAGGAACAGATGCTTGAAATAGATGACAAATTTGTCAGTGTTATTCAAATACTGCAAAGAACTTATCCAGAATATATAAGTAAGTTTAATTGTACATATACCGTAAAGCACAAAAGAATTTGATCTTCATTAATAGAATTAATTTATTATTATTTCGTGGCTGAGCTCTGGCTTAGCCAACTGCTACAATATGCTGAACAACATTTAATTTTAATGACGATGGTCGTAGAGAAAGTATAGTATTATACTTGTTGAAAATTATTTTCGGAATCTCGCGAACATTACTAAACAGTAATGTTTAACAACTAAACAATAAACTACATCAAATCAGATCTGTTAAGAAAATAATAAAAATAAAAAAATATATTGAATACAGAATTTATTTCTAAAAATAAAGCAGTGTTTTATACATTCAATATATTTTATCAAATAAAATTAAGAAATAAAGAAAATAATAAACAATTCTATGAAATTATTAAATAAAATTGGTTTATATTATTAAATACTAAAAAAATCCTGAATGCCTAAGAAGTAATACTTATTCTACTTGCGCTGCATTACAAGACGAATTTGAACACTATATTTTACATTGATTTAATCTAAACAAATTTCTCTAAAAAAGGAATTATAATGTTGGTGTACCGTTTTCCACTAAGTACGATGTAGTTAGATCAAATTCTTAGATGTTTTCATATAGTATATTTTATAGCATATAATGGATGAATAACATAATCGCCTGTATTATATTATTAGATTATAGTATAGTCTATTTGCTAATAATGGTATTTTTATGTAATAGAAGTTGAAGATTTAAAAGGTGACTTGACAGAAGAAGAAATACTTTGTTTTACCTCTGATTTATGGGAAAGGGGAATATTAATTACGCAGTCTCGTGTACCGCAAGACTCTACTGAAAATATATATGCAAAACGAACTAATTCTTAATTTTTTTTTGTATGGTTTTAATGAGTACTACTAAATATTAATTAATTATGATTGGTTTTTCAAAATAAATTCGTCTTTAATATTTTGTATTTTCTTTTTTGCATTGTTACTTAGCGGTTGCTGCTTCTAGGCGTACGTGTCAACTCTTTATGATCCTGACCTATCTTTTAACAACTGACTAGATTACATTTTTCTTGCACCAAATTGTAATTTTTGTTTGCAATTGTCTGATAACACGTTGACATTTCCCGAAAGATGAAACCAATGAAGCAAGATCACCTGGATGGTAAACAGCCACAGGCAGGTCTGACGCCACAGTATGTGCAAATTGTTTAAGAATAGGGCACTGTATATTTAGAGGCCTCCAATTTTCCCCGTAATTCTTTGTGGCGATATATGAATTTCATTATGTTATTCTATTAAGAAAATAACATAACACCTTAATTTCCAGTTTTCGTACTTCAGAATTACACTTTATTTTTGTTCACTCGTTTTTCAAAATTACTAGAACTTAACTATAAATCAAGCTGAAATTTAGTTTTTAATAACAGTAAATTAGTAGACAGTAGCGTCGGTCTTTTGCTTTGCCTAAACGGTTGTGATTAGAATTTTTCTGTAAACGGCCATTAGTAGCAGAACATAGGGTGCATAACCTTATCACAATCCAAAAGATGTGAAATTGTTAGGCTACTCATGTTGAATCATTAGTAGCAAAAGCGCAAAGTTATTACGAAAAAATTAGTAACAAAAAAGAGTTATTTATTTTATTTTACAATGTTATGTGAATTAATTGTTAAATAACCAAACCAAGCAGACCTGCCATAAATCGGAATCCAAATTCCGATTACGGGGATATCAATATGGCCGTTGTAAGGCCTGATAAACTCTGGTTATGAGTTTACGTTATAGAAAATTTTTATCTATAACGGATGGCTTGGTTTAGTCGTAAGTTTAGTATTACAGAGAATTCTAATTTAGAACGGATAGTTTTGTTTGATTCTGAGTTCTACGTTATATTGAATTCCAATTAACAACTGAACTCCAACGAAGACGGAAACGAATTATGCGACGTTGTTAATTTTCTATTTTTTCTAATTTTACGTTAAAATTGTAAAATTCACTTATGGTTAATGGTAGTCAGATAAGATGCATTTAACTTCGCGTATTGTACTCTGTTTGTGAACTAAGTAGGCTTTGGCGTTTATTACATGTAATTTTGAACCAATTATTATAATGCTCTGTAATTCTCATTATATAGGTTGCAAAATATTATACGACAGTATAGTCCCTGATTGACGCAACGTTTGATATATTACATGTAGTCAATATAATTAAAACATTTATATTAACGGCTATTTTCGCAGTGCTACTCCGGAATAAGTTCGAGTACTCGTAGTATTCAGCCCGGGCAGTCATCCCGGATGAAGTTGGATTTGTCCACAAATAGTAAATAAACCCGACGATCAAAATTAACCACTTTCTTCGTTGATTTTACCTATTCCTCCCCACATCGATATTTTCTTTTATTCTAGAGAAAAAAATTAACGCGACTCAAAATCAACCACTTAGGTTGGTGGTGCTAGCTATTCTCACATACTAAATCGATCATCATCGATTGCTTTGCCCGTAGTCCCAATGGCGTCGAAAGTGCGCAATCGAGGGTTAAAGCAATTAAATAAAGATACAAAAATAGAAAATTATAATATATGATAATATATAATCAAACAAACAGCAAAATAATAAAAATAAATAAGATTATCTTAATGACCGATTTAAAACCGTTACAACCTAAAATTAGTTTCAGTTAAATAGGGTGAATCACAACTGTACGGCAGACTTAACATATTTTTTGTAATGGGGCACCTAACTTATTTAATTTTTCAATTCTACGTCGAAATCAATTATAATTTAATTTAAGTAACCGTAAACCGTTTTCCTGAAAATTCGATATTTCTAGAGAATGTGACCAAAACACGCTTCAAGAAAATCTTACTAGTTGATTAACATTATTAATTTCTGAAACATATTCAGGAGGTGCAGAATAAATAATTAAACTTTGGATGTGTAAAATGTATTGTATTCAAAATTTTAAATTGGGAATCGCCAGTTTTTTTAATAAATTCAGCTCCAAAAAACAGTTTCTATAAGATTATCTATACGTATACGTACCTATCGGTTTTCACTGAGTTCGGGTAAACATCTTTTACATTAACTTGTTTCATAACAAATTACATGTATTATTTAATAATTACATTATTAAATATCTCAAACAAAATATATTTTATTTACTTTGGCTATTTACTATTGGCTTTATGAAAATCAGTCCAAGAGTATACAGGACACTCGCATGATGAGGGAAACCATGCTTTATTTTTTCAAATGCTACTCGCATATTATTATTAATTCTTATACAAATTAATAAAAATAATAAGTATAGGTAATCTAACATAAACTAACCTCTTATTTTTTGAAGCTTTAGTTGAATCTATTTAAAAAAATGGTGATTTACTTTTGACAATTTAGAGTATTCCACACTTTGTATATCCAAAGTTTAATTATTTATTTTGTATCCCATGTATAATATGTTTCAGAAATTAGATATAGGCGAGATTCATCAATTCTTCTTTTAACAGATCTGATAATTTAATATAAATTAATTAAAAACTAATTATTAATCGACTAGATATGTGAAATTTTCTATACGCGTGTTTTCGTCACATTTTTCAGAAATTTGGAATATTCGGGAAAACGGTTTACTTAATTTAACCTTAGATAATCTCGTAATAAATTTCAATATAAAATTGAAAAATGCTGTAATATACAGAGTGCTCGCGAAAGGTTGTTAGAAAATTAAACCACATACTCTTGGCATCAATACAAACAACTTTTCTTAATAACTTTTTTTCGAAAAATCAACGTTAATTATTTCACAACCTTTAAAAACGGCTAGAAAACGTTTGATATCTACTGTACTCTGCGGCGGCTCGCGCGAGGTAGTACAGTGGACAACCGTTATCGAAACAGCCATGAGAGACATGATGGAAAAAACATTCAATGACTTGTCCACATAGCTAATGATTGAAGGCCGGACTCGTTTATTTTTATTTTTTTATTTATCTTGAAATTAGAATAAAAAATTTTTAATAAGAAAAATTGAACATGTTTATCTAGTCGTAAGAATACTTTTTAAAAACACTTCAAAATTTAAAAAGCAAAATTGTAAACGTTGTGCAATGTAAAATAGAAAAAATTTAGGTTTTAGGTGTATTACAACTGTGCAATATCCACAGTTGTAATACACTACAACACCACACTATGAATTCATTAGTAATTTATTAGTTCAAATAATTTCCCACATTGCCAGCCCGTACATTAATTCATCACTGTGTTTGGAAACTACCAAGACAATAAGCATACAGGTTTTCTTCGCTCCAAATGTGGCTATTTCTGCTATTGAAAACTCCAAATCGTCTAAAGCATGCTTCGTCCGTAAATAAAACTTGTGACGCAAATCCAGATTGCCGTAAATTTTGACTAATCACCCACTGACAAGATTGTAGTCGATTTAAATAATCTTGCGATTCCAAAGAATGGACACAGTGTATGTAATACGGATAGTACCCATTTTCCCGTAATACACACCACACTGTAGAATTGGAAACTTCAACTTTCACGGGTACTGGCCGACGGCTCACTTTCAATCATGCTTAAAATGTCTTCTTCGCTCTGAACACCTAATTGCATTCCTGGCAAACTGGATTGGGGAATTAACACACCAGTATCTCTTGTCCTTTGCACTAAATTAACAAATGCCCGTTCACAAGGACCTTCTCGGTCCTTGTAACCGACTAAAATGTTACCATATGTTCCATCAAAAACATTTGTCAGATTGTCAAATTCTGTAAAGGTCTGTGATCTTAGAAATATCACTAAACTGCTCAGCGTCAACTATCAGCATAGATATATATTTCATATATATCCACATATTAACTAATGTCTTTAGTGGGAGAAAATTTCTGCTTCTCAAATTTCATTTTTCTAAAATCCAACAAAAGACTAAAAATAATAAACCAGATTTTCACAAGACTTGAACGAATACAGTACCATCTCAAAGAAAAATACACTATTATCTCTTGCCCTGAAGATAATACTCTAACTCTCTACTAACCTCCTTTTTGCTTACTCTGCTTAAATAATATAAAAATATTATATGTGTTAGTGTTAACTAGTGTTTAGAAGAAAATTAATGTAAATTAACTGTAAATGATTGTAAAATATATTTCTAAACCAAACTGTCTTGAACTGGTTTACGTTCTAGCCAAAACACCAAGTGACAACAATAATTTGTATGTTGTATGAAAGGGTGGAAGCACAGGGTTGATTGAAACACTGATTTATTTACTATTTACACTATTTATACTTTTTAATTAAACGTTGAGATTATATACAATTATTTATAACAATACTTATTTTAATTGGGGGTATTTTAGATATGTTAGAGCTTGAAATGGGGTATATGTGTAATAGTGCATGGAGCGAGTTGTCGAATATGACTGTTGTAGAGAGAGGTAGTAAAGGGAATGTCGTTATTTCTTTCTTGAGAAAGTTATGTAAGTACAAATGTATGTACTGGAGGGGGTGTCTGGTACATGTTAGTCATGTCTAGAAATCTTCGTAGGTGGTAGCTTTCTAATCGCAAAGAAGGTCAGCCAACATAAAAACTACCCCTATGACGATTCTTATAGACTATTGTTAAAGTAAGGACATGTATCAATGCAGTGAATTTCATATCTATCAAATAACCTTCAAACGAAGGCTGAGAAGGGTAAATTCCTTATTTGGTTCATAAGAAATTTTATATAATGATAAACCTTCTTTTTCCACCCAATGCTATTTTAAGATAACAAGTGTATGAATCATGATGCATAAATGTGATGAATACTCAATTTCTAACACAAACAACAAGGAATAATAGTTTGTTTAGCAAAACAACAGTTATCCCCTTTGGTGTTTTGTGCTGACCACTACATTTTGGTCCTTCGAGCCGGATGTTTTAATTAAAATTCAGAAGTTAAAACACTAACCAAGCTCTATCAGAAGATTCAGAAGCTCTGAATGAGCTGCGTTTGAAAGCAAAATCATAGCACATTACATTAAATTGATGGCGATATAGTGCTCTACTAGTGCCCTAATTTTTCCCTATTGGTGCCCAAATTGTGCGTTAGTATTACTGCAAAAACAGCATTTGTGTATTAAACTTCAATATTAAATCAAGGTTATAAGGTCAGATAAATTATAAGTTCTCTTAGTTAAGTATTACTTTTTTATCTGTTATTACCTTACTAATTTTATTTGTAAATTTTTTAATCATATAATTATTTTAATGATAATGGAGGCTCTAAAAGGTGAACAAAAAATCGCCAAAGCATCCATTACGCGAGTTGTAACCTGGTTGAACGCTAATAACCGAGTTGAAACACGAACACATGCATTTGTCAATAGACAACAACAATTAACTGAAGCTTTTGAAAAGTACTTAATAGCTCCAGATCAAATTGAAATTTGGGACATTGAAAACTTAGATACGGAAAATAGAAGTACTACAGAAGACAATTATTATGAAATTTTAACTAGTATTAAAACAATAATCGGCTCTCTTAATTTTGATGTTCAACCAGACAGTGATTCGCCTAGTCAAAGTTCTACACAGCAAACCTCGCGTCAATGTCAAGTGTTAAATTTTCACAAATAAACATTGCCACTTTCTCTGGAGATATCACACAGTGGGACTCTTTTTATGAGTTATATTCATATATTAATTCGAGACGATGAGACCTTAACAAACATCTAAACATTTATATATCTTAAATAAGATATATAATATAAATAAGGTTCCCCCTTAAATAAGGGGGAACCTCTTCGCTTTGTTGAATCATTAACGTTAATAAGTGACAATTTTGAACTCGCGTTGAATATATTAATCGAACGATACCATAACAATTTGGCCACTATAATTGATTACCCTAAAGGTTCAAAAATTACGGCAAATACACTTTAGAATGTTTAAAAAATCTGAAATGCCCGGTAGATTCCTGGGACTTATTACTGCTAAACATATTAGAAAGAAAGGTAGATTAAACACAAAGCGGGTTTTTGAATCTGAAAGAGATATAAGATCACTACCAACAATATCCAAATTTCTTACATTTCTGCATAAAAAATGCAAAATATTTCAACTAGTGAATTGCAACCTTCAAGGTTTTTATCGCACACTGGTAAACAATCAACTAAAGTAGCTCATTTTGCTTTTAATAAATCATTTAATGAAAAACAAAGTGCTAGTACTCCTTCCGCTCTATACAATAAAGCTAACCAACAATTCAACAAAACTTGCATATATTGCACGAAATCGGGTCACAGAATTTACTCTTGTTTTGTATTTAAAAATTTAGTATGTTACGGAAAGCTGAATTTTGTAAAAAGCAAGGCTTTATGTTTTAACTGTTTAGATGTAAAACATGTCACAAACAATTGCAACTCATGCGGTTCCTCTATTTGCTCTAGGAAACATCACACATTAGTACACATACATACTTCTAATATACAACATACTCTGCCGACTGATAATGGCACTACGCATGTTATGATTAGACAACAGCATGAAAATCTACTCGCTACAAATCAATATACAATATAACTTATTTTTCTCTATGCCAACTATTCCAATTAGAAACCTTTAGTCAAAACGTAACATATTATCAACATTGACCCAATTTTTTGACCCACTGGACTTAATGGAAAAATTGTGGAAATATTCTCATGCAGAGAATCTGGCAAGCCCAAATTGACTGGGATAGTAATGTTCCAAAACCGCTATTAAATGACTGGATTCATTTCGTTACAGAATTAAATAATATTAATTAAATAACGATGTCTCGATGTCTATTTTCACCATCTAAAATTGGAAAAATTGACTTACATGGTTTTTCCGACGCAAGCATGATAGCATATGCTGCATGCATATATGTAAGAACGGTATATGCAGACCAGACTGTTTCCTGTAACCTATTAACAGCGAAGTCTCGAGTAACACCAATCAAAACGATTTCTCTTCCACGACTTGAATTATGTGCCATGCATCTTTTAGCTAAACTAATTCAGAAAATTACAATCACCATTAAAGCAACATGCAATTATCAGTCAGTAATTCTATGGAGTGATTCAACAATTGCCCTGTGTTGGGTTCACTCGCATTCAGCTAAATGGTAAATTTTTGTAGCAAATAGAGTAACTCAAATCCAGGAATTAACTACTGGATACCCTTGTACCATATCAAATCTATAGATAATCCTGCAGATTTCGCATCCAGCAGTACTGATCCTAACAAATTAAAAGAATCGCATCTCTGGTGGCATGGGCCATCATATCTACACAATTATAATTTTGATCTACACAATGCCAATAATAACTTTCACGTTGATAACCCGCCTGAAGCAAAAAGCATTTCATTAATTCAAATACCAAATTATGATAATCCATTTTGGCCTGACTTCATAACGAGGTACTCTAAATTTTTTAAACTGCAACGCGTAGTCGCTTATATGCTACGTTTTATTAATAACTGTCAAAAGAATAATACGAAATTAACTGACGTTACATTAATGACTGAAGAATTAAGACTTGCTCATGACAAAATCATTACACAAATGCAAATCGCCGCATTTCATAATGAAATTTTTGAACTAAAGAATAACAAACCTTTATCAAATAAAAAATTGACATGTCTGAATCCCTTTATTGATAATTTTGGATTTTGATGTGTAGGAGGTCGATTAGAGAACGCTGATATTCCATATAAAAACAAAAAATAAAAACCTCCTATATTGCTACCAGATCATTCTCATTTAACAAATCTCTTAATAACTCGAGAACATATTAGATTGGGTCATGCTGGCGCTCAATCTGTATTATCAACTATAAGATGTCAATATTGGCCTTTAAATGGTTTAAGACTAATAAAAAAGGTACTATATGGCTGTATCACTTGTCTTCGATTTAGAGCCATATCTAGTCAATAAATTATGGGAAACCTTCCTAAAGAACGCATCACAATCACCCGTCCCTTTCAGAATGTAGGTGTTGATTTTGGAGGTCCATTCATGATAAAAACTTCAAACCTTAAGAGAGCACCCCTGCAAAAATGTTATATGGCATTGTTCGCATGCATGTGTACCAAAGCTGTGCATATCGAGCTTGTATCTAGTTTAACAATAGATACATTTCTATTAACGTTAAAAGGATTCCTTGCACATAGAGGCAACCCTGCAATAATATACTAGGACAATGGCACCAATTTTTTAGGTAGCCGAAATAATTTGAAAGAGCTTCACCAATTATTTACTAGCTCACATCACACTAAATCTATTGTAGACTTTTCTTCTGTACACGGTACAAAATGGAAATTTACTCCACCCCGCAGGCACTGGGGAGGTATTTGAGAAGCTGCAGTAAAAAGCGCCAAGAATCATCTTTTGCAAATAATAGGAAATTCTCATTTCACGTTTGCGGAGTTCAATACCATTTTAACTCAAATAGAGGCCATCTTGAACTCACGCCCATTATATCCACTGTCCTCCGATTCTGGAGTCGCGGGGAAACACAGATTTTCCTCCCACCGCCTCCCAGTGGCGTGGCTCGTCAACGGTTCCCCTGAACCGGCTGAGAGTGGGTATTGAAAATCCTATCTGAGTGGATTGGTGAATTAGAGTTAATCATCGACGGGCAGAGGCCGATTCTGCTCGTAGTTGATAGAGGGAAGAAGGTGGGTTGCTTGCAGCAGGGGGTGCAGTAACAAGGGGGATATTGGGATAGATATTAGTGATTGCTTATAAGGACAGCTTAGTGGCAACAAGCTAGTTAAGTGGTAATCAGGGATTGAACACCTGTATAAACTAAGGATCACTTGCGAATTTGATAGAACCTAACATCGTTCTCTGCTAATGGAGTGCGGTGATGGTTAGGGTGTGAACTTGGTAGTGGTTTACAGTGCTAGCATAGTGAGTTTGAAGAAGTCCGTATGCCTTTTGGTGGGTGGGAGCCGCAACACAAATAAAACATGCTGATGCCTATCATCGACATGTTGGTTGCGGTTAACAGCAAAATACAGGCCCATGTACAATGCGATAGGGTGCTTCCACCCTAGGCGTATGTCATGGGTATGTTTGCTGTTTACGATATTATTGTTAATGTCCTCCGATTCTGAGCTGCGAGGAGACGCAGATTTTCCTCTCACCGCCTCCTAGTGGCGTAGCTCGTCAACGGTTCCCCTGAACCGGCTAAGTGTGGGTATTTAAAAATGTATCTGAGCTGGATATTGGATTTGGTGACAGGATTAATCAACGACGAGTAGAGGCAGATTCTGTTCGTAGTTTGATAAAAGGGATAGGTTAGGTTGTTGTAACAGGGGATACAACAATAATACGTGGGACATTGATAGAAAGAAAAGTGATCAATTCGAGTTTACAGCTTAGAAAGATCAAGCTAGTACTGGTAAAATCAGGGATTTTACACCTGTGGTATCTGATGGCATGTGGTTCACTGCGACTAGATAGAGAACCGAACATCGTTCTCCGCTAATGGAGTGTGGTGATGGTTAGGTTGTGACCTTAGTAGCGGTTATTAACGCCAGTATAGTATGTGTTATTCGGCGGGGCGGTGCTGCAGCACAGTTAAAACGTGTTGTATTGACATGTTGATGCTGCAGTATACAACAAATATAAGCAAATGATATTGCATTAGGCCGGCCAGCCTAGGTGTATATCATGTGCCGATTTTGATTGATGTCCTCCGATTCTGCTGATTTCACTGCATTAACACCAGGACATTTTTTTAATTGGTTCATCTCTTACTACATACCCTGAACCACAGTTAACCCAATTACCTACTAATCGCCTGTCTTTTTATCAACAACTGACAAAAATTAAACAAGTATTTTGGAAAAAAGTGGTTTTGTGACTATATTAATAGGTTACAAAATCGTCCGAAATGGAACACTGCAACAAAAAATTTGCAGATTAATGACTTGTTATTAGTCAAGGAAGATAACATTACACCTTTAACTTGGCCATTGGCGCGGGTTGTTGAAGTACTACCTGGTAAAGACGGCAAAATTAGGGTTGTCAAGGTAAAGACACAAAACGGTGTCTTTATCAGACCAATCCTAAAATTAATTTTATTACCTGTGAATGCATCTTGAAAATAATCTTTCAGCACTTACGTATCTTTGTTATTATTAGTATTAATATTAGATCTTAAACATAAGTCTTTCTGTACATTGTACTTAATATGTATAACTAATTTAACTCTGTTGTTATAAGCACTAGATTGTGAATTTTAAAAATCATGTGTGCTTTGAAGTTTACGCTTCAAGGCGGGCAGGATGTTAAGACTTCAAGGAAAACATTTCTATTTTGTCCTATATCACGTAATCCAATCTATATATTTGGTATAATCCAACATCTATATTCAATTAAGTAAGCTACTTCGAAAAAAAAGCAAAAAAAAGTATCATATAAATGTCCACCCATATTTACTAATCTCTCACGCTCATAATATTTTACCATATGTTCCCTTAAAAACCTTTGCCAGATTGTCAAAATTTATTGCTTATTGTTTCGTGACGGTAGAGGAAACATTAAAACGACTTCACTGGAAGCAGCAGAGTAATCCGCTCACCCGAAGAGGGGTGTAAACTCTGCTCATACTTCCTGCCGTTACAGGGTGAAAACGCTTTGCTTGGCATAACCCTTTCCTTTGGCCAATCGAGTTTTCAAACGGCTACTCTTTTGCCGTGGTGATCGAGTTCTCGAGACCCACTTTCCTTGGCCAATCGAGTTTTCAAACGGCTACTCTTTTCCCGTGGTGATCGAGTTCTCGAGACCCACTTTCCTTGGCCAATCGAGTTTTCAAACGGCTACTCTTTTCCCGTGGTGATCGAGTTCTCGAGATCCAGTTTCCTTTGGCCAATTGAGGTCTCGAACGGCTTCCTTTTCCTACCTATGTGTCAAGCAAAGGCTCATGACCGACGTTAATTGACCGAATTGTTTAATCATTTAATTTATTTTCAGTATTTTTCACCCTATAGCGGTGTGGTACCTGCTGCCGTAAGATTATTTTTTTATCATTATTAGTTATAAGGTTTAATCATTGCATTTACTTTTATTTTTTAGGAAAAAAGTATATTTTAAATTTACAGTATAGTATATTTAATTTCTTTAAATACAGGTATAGACAATAAAGGAAAGAGTAAAAAATATACATGATTGTTTAAACCCGAATGTATTAATTGATTTATTTTATTTTAGCGAGACTGTTTCTTTTTGTTAATGACAATTTATAATTTAGAATATACGTTATATTTTTGATCCAACTGGCTTTCCTTTCCTACTCATCTTCTATGAACCTTAGAGAAACCATCTCCACTGTCTAAAAGCTACTCGTAAACTCGTAAAGGCTTCCCCCCCCCCCCACTATCCCTTTGGAGTGGTGAGGCGCCGTAAGGCCAACTAAACCTCAAAGGGTGGTGCCCGAACAGATATCAATAATTATAATATTTTAATGATTAACATCGAACAGAAAACGTAAAAGCGCTACACATATCGTTTCCTATCTGTATACAATTCCGATTTTCTCTTACATATCGTCTGTATACTCTAGAAAATCTTGCATTTCCAATACAAATACACATATAACGCAATCAATGAATGAACAAAATGTTTTAAATCAGAAATAATAAAAAATTTTATACATTTATGCCTACATAACTTTATTAAAATACACTTAAGGGTAGTTGAATGGACCCTCAAGTGCTAAGGGATACTTGGATCTCAAGAAACACTTATCGATGACCAGGGTTGAAAAAACATGTTTTTTTATTTTTTTAAACGTTTTTTTTTGTTTTAAACCCCATTTAAAACTACCGAGAAAAAAATATTTTAAACCAAAAAAAACAGTTTAAAACACCTGTTTAAAGCATGACATACGACATTAACCGACATTTTTTAAGTAATCTTAAAGTTGAGACGCAAAATATCTAATTACCTAGCAAATAAAATTACGTTTAAATTTAAAATCTTTTTCTTCAATTTATGCATTTTCGCTTGGTGTCTATATTTATATGTTTAACGTTTAACCGTCTCGTAACTAAAATTTATATGAAATTTATACGGGGAAATTTGTATTACTATCGGAACTTTTTATTTTATTTCTTTTAATATATGCTGTCAGCCTTTACAACCGACAAATGTTGTAACTGCAATTATTATTTTATTTTCTTTTAAGAAATAATGAATTAACATTATAACAATATGCTACAAATACACCATTTCGTGCTGTAGAACATCCGCAGTTTAAGCAAGTTATAAATTCATACTCCCCCAACCAGGTATCAAGTAGGAAATTAGTTATTGGATCAAGTTTATGACTCTATACAAGTCACAGTTAAACAAAACGTGTCTCTAAGTATTGATGGTTGGAGCAATGTACACAAGGATCCGATAATAGCAGTCTGTATTACAGAAATTGAAACTAGAAAGATACATTTCGGTGATTCGATTGACAGTTCTGGCAGAAGCCATTCTGCAAAATATTTATTAGAATTAGTAAAAAAAACTAACAAAAATATGAATGTTTTGTTTCAAGCGTGGAATCTGACAATTCTGCTAATATGTCCAAAATGAGAGGAGAATTATATAAGGAATTAGATAAAAAAGACATAATTACCTACGGCTATTCGGTACACATTGAATTTGGTGGCACACAATTTAGAAAAATATTCAGAATTTCTAGACATTAAGAATAAGATTAAGCAAGTATGAAAATATTCTCGACACGTACATTTTGCACATGCAAAATATTGCGAAGCGGGTGGATCATCTTTGGTGCTTCCCCAGGATGTTCGATGGAACACTTTGGCAGACTTCCTGGAGTCTTATTTGTCAAATTGGCCTATTTTCTACAACGTTTGTTCTACTGCAAGCGTGGCTCTAGATTCAAATATTTTGGTCATTGTAAATGATGTTGAATTGAAAGCGAAGGCCCAAAAATTTATCAAAAAATTGAAATACATATCTATTGCTTTAGACAAAATACAAAGCAATTCCTGCACTATTATTGAAGCAGTAGAGATCTGGATTTATTTAAAAAAATCATTTGAAACTGATCATATTAATGCAGAGTGTAACGATAGAGGACTTTAAATCATTATTGAACGCTTGGAAATGGCGTTGACTTCATCGCATTATTTGTCAAATGTACTTGATCATAGATTTCAAAGCACTAAACTTGCTATTGCTGAAAAAGACAAAGCACTCGAATATTTGTCATTACATTACGGTGGTGCCTTATCCTATATAATTAATTATCGGCCTAAGTCTTTTCCTTTAAAAGAATATATGTTCCTCGAATACATCGCTATCAACGTAAAACCATTGATCTGGTGGAAATCCATTACTAATATAAACCAAGTAACAAAGAAATTAGTCCAACAATTACATCCTGTAGTAGTTTCTTCAGCTACTGTTGAGCGTCTTTTTTCTTCGTATGGACTTATCCATTCAAAATTGAGAAATAGATTAGGAAATTCCAAGGCAGCTACACTAATTTCAATATTCAAGGAGCTAAATATGTATAATATATATATATATATATATATACTATTACTGTACAATTTTAAATGGAATAAAAGTTTGTTTATTATTAAAACTTTTTCACATTTTTTTGTTAGTAACTAAACTAGTATCAAGTATATATTTTATCTTGCACCGTAGTATGCTTAGACGCAGACGTGATAAAAGAATAGCAAATTACGAATATTCGCTACTTTTTGCCTATGCTCAAGACTCAAAATATCCTAGGAAATGCATATTACTTAACTACACTTATATAACAGT
This sequence comes from Platypus cylindrus, assembly GCA_949748235.1. Taxonomy (NCBI): domain Eukaryota; kingdom Metazoa; phylum Arthropoda; class Insecta; order Coleoptera; family Curculionidae; genus Platypus; species Platypus cylindrus. The sequence continues at coordinate 51,198,831 of OX456488.1, read as the reverse complement.
TATAATGTGATGAATTATAAATAACAGAATGATAATTCAGTTAATAACTATTATCAATGATTTTTTTTTAATTAGATATCCTTACTAATAAACCAAAAAAAAGTGCCTGTTTTAATAAGCTGTTTTAAATCAATTTAAAACAACCCTGTCGATGGCTATGAAACCGATTTCTGTTGCTAAGTCTCACTTAAGTGGAAAGAGACATTTAAGTAACGACTATGAATATGGTCAATAATTAGGGAAAAAATTTAAAAAAATCAACATATTGACAAGTTATAATTATTTCAATACTTTATTACACCAACAATTATATCTTAATATTTATAACAAAAATTATTATTACATCTAATTATAAAATTTAAATAAATCTAAGGATGAAACTTTAAAAATAAAAAGCTTTCAATAATAAATTATGGCTTCCAAGTCAGAAAAGGTATTTTATTATTTTATTGATGTAAAGTGAAGGGTAATAAACGAATTACTCATGAATAGTCGAAGCGTTTTCAAACATGGATATTTTTTTTATTATTACGTTTTAATTATTTTCCTTTTCATTACACAGAAAAAATGGGCAAATTTTAAAATAATGTTTACTGTTTTCAATAAAGGAAAAAAAAAAAAGAAATGTATAACTAAGTGAATATTTAAAATTAATTAATATAAACCCAAAAAGCACGAACGTACAACTATATTTATATTTATATACAGGATGTTTAAAAAAATAAGTGATGAAAAAAACAAAAAATTAAGTTGAAGAAAAGTTTCGTCTTGTATCTTATCTTATATACCACCTTATACTAGAGGTAGTACATAGGTAGGTAAATAAATAAAGTTTGAATTTAATTTAGTATGGAGTATATTGTTACATAAATGCATACGTCCCATAGAATATTTTCTCAGTATTTATAACATTACACTTAACCCTTTAACTTACATATCATACTTTTGGTTTAATTATTGACAAATTCAAATCTTCAGTATTTGTAGTTGTGTGTCAAAAGGTAGCCTTTTTTGCGTGCATTTTTGTCTTTGGATGCGAAAAAGAGCTTATTTTGCGCAATTGATTTGTAGGGTTTTACCAACAATATTTGATTGGCAACAGACCTAAGTATAGACTATTATAAGTTTTTCTATATATGATCTATGTATATGCACAGTGATCTAGTCAATGTGTACTTTTATGTTTTAGTTGAATATGACGTATGGACAAGATTTGTACGAAACCAAAGTATTTCGAGGGTTAAATGTATTTTCCTTTTTACTTTTATTAAAATTTGCCGAGGCAAAAAAAATTTCCAGGACAGCCATATGCTATTAATATGGGAAAAATTTATTATTTCTTTCTGTATTTGTTGTACATCATTTAGGTATTGCTATTTTGTCGTGTTTTTGTTTTTAATAGTAGTTGCTCTTATATTACTAAATACATCATTATACAAATATAAGTACATTTGCAAATATTCTGAGTGTTGATGAGGTAAAATTGTTCAATTATTATTATATATTAGCAAAAAAAAAGATTAGCAACAATGAGCCACGCTTTATTTGCACAATCTTTTTCTTTCTATTTTATGTTTATGCACTGTTTCAATATTTTTTATGTATCAGGTTGCATCTAGTTGTACTGAGATAACAAGGCAGCTTGTTTCTGATAAGAGGGGGTAAAAACAAAAATAAATTAATAATAGTAAATTTCTCATATTTTCTCATATTAATATCCATAATTTTTGGATACATCCTCGCATATTTTTTAATTATGATGCCACAATTTCGGGATTAATAAACGAGAATCTCACCGATATCTAAATATAATCTTTTCTGACAGTGGACTAATGAGACCGTTTTAACTTTTTTTATTTTCAAATATTATTTATATTTAATATCGATGTCTTCAATTTCTGAGTCGTAAAATTATAAGTATTATGTATATTTAATTCTAGGAAAAATATATTATAGGTTTAAATGTATCCCTGAGTTTTAATCATACCTATAGACTCAAAACTGTGCGTTTGTATTTGTGTAAGAACAAAGTTGCGGTAATATCTTGGTGTATTGCTTAGTTTAGATCGGGTCTTGATGAGAAAAAGAACGGGTTATAAGTTTGCAATGTTTTATGTAATCATTGCTGTATTGGGCACATGTACTGTCGAGCGAAAGTTAAAACGGCATTTCGTTGTTAGGGTCTAGTTATATTGCCATGTACGTATAAAATATAGAAAATTTGAATAAATCCGGAAAGTTATCTATTATTTCGTATGAATTTACAAATACACAACGGAGATTATTGTTTTTTTTCCTACCTCGTAATTTTAGGTACCAATGTTAATACTGGTAGAAGAATTACCATAAATATGATGCAGGTAAGTAATTTTCATTTAACAGAGCATATACTTGCGCATTATACTTTAAATATGTAAATTAAAAGGTCCATACCAGTTTTTATGCTACTGAATTTGTACAATTGTAGATATTAATAATCCTGACATAAACAAAATATCTTATAATTTTAGATTAATAAAACTCTTATTAAGATGTGGTCTATGCAAATTGCTCGTCTAAAAATGAAAATAATTATGTTTTAATATAATCGATTACATTATTATATTGTATAACAGTATACCATAGTACTATTATATTTTTAATATTGTATAAAGTATTATTAACGCGTCCTTGGTTTTGATGGAAACTTTCCAGTTTCTGAAATAAAACGGATTTTAGTCAAATTAGCTGTCTAGAAGTAGACCTGGCACATACATTTGCAAAGCTTCAAATAAACGGCCAATAAAACTAAAAAAAATATAAAGTTTTAATAATTTTCTAAGAAATTCCAGTAGCACATTTCATTTATTTCTCGAAAAACAAATAAAAAAGATCCTTTTAATTATGATTTGTTATTGTAAAATATTCAAAAAATTAAAACAAAAACTTCTTTGGTAGGATTATATCACACAAAAAACGAGAAGAGAAATAAAATATTAAAATAATTTTCTTTACTTAATATCCGACGATAATTTTAAAGTCCGTTCTTTAAGTCCAAATTCACAGCACTAAAAATACAGTCCACGGTTTATAAACAAAACATGTATTTATACGAAAATATTTCGAAAATAACCGTGAGCCTTCTCTTGTTCTTCGATTCCATACGAATGTCAATTTCCTATACAACAAATTAAATTATTAAAAAATTACGATAAAAGCGATGAACTAAAATTAATTTCGTGTAGCTGCATTACCTGTAATTCAATAAATGATTACAGATAGCTGCCTGCTAGCGAAATCTGCCATTTGGCATATAATTAGCAAAATCGTTAAATTTCGATGCATTTCATCGCATTTTTTTAACATTAGCTTGCATAGCAGATCCATTTGAACTCGAACTTGTATTAAATCTAAATATATAAGCAAATAAAAAAAATCACAGTAATTTCAATAAGAAGAATTATCAAAAAATATAATAAAAAACAAATAACAAATAAATACCACATCCTAAAGAATCACAACGTTTGAACGCATCTCCCAATTTGTTTTTTTGATCGATGTAACTATTTATTATTCAAAAAAAGCGTCCAAACATAGCTCGAGCACAAATAGATCCCACAATACAACTGTTGCAATTAATAAACAGAAAAAAATCCGCAGCATAATATGTCACCACTGCAACTAATAACTTAATAATAATAATAAAAAAAATTGGCACATATATTCTGATCCTATATACAAGATAATTATAATAATAATAACCCTGGAAAGATATGTTAATGAGTAAGATATATTATAGGAGGTATTAGAAGCAATAGAACATTTATTATAATTTTACTTTTAATCATTCAATGATTATTATTTATTATAAACACACTTATATCGCACAAACTCCTCAAAAGAGGCAATGTTCCTTTGCTTTTAATCTTCGCTTGCCCAACTTAAAACGAATAACAAATTTCAACTAACTATTGTATTGAAAAATTAGACAGTAAGACAACATCCTCCCTCTTATTTGTTTTTTTTTTCTTAATACTAATACACATATAAAATTTACAGGTTAATTTATTTAAATATATTTTACAATATGCAAAGTCTCTACTACAGTTAGTTAATTCATCATCAGCTATCAATAATAATAATATGTATCAATTTCATTTCTCAAAGAAATTTTATGAGCAAAATTATCTCTGGCAAACGTTTAGTTTAACAACGAACGCATATTATAATTAGACCTCCCCACACTTGATTGGCTTAGTGGAGCTAGTACAAGTAAGTTCACAAGGGTCTAAAATCAAGCCGTCTATGGTGATACATGATTATATTATTTATGGGCGATATTGACTAGAGGCCTTTTAACGCATAATAATACCTAATGGCGTGAATCTACAACCTTCGACCTTTTACGTATGTAAAAGTGTTCGGTAGAAGTAAAGATTGGTCTTCATAATAAATAAAATATTACTATGATTCGTAATAAACTGGAGTTCGTTAAGATTTGAACATTAAACCTTTTGTTTTTCCTAATTCAACTTTCAAAACGTATACTGCAACGCTGCCAGTTCTTTTCTCAAAAATTTGCTAATATTTCCAATATGTTTAACTATAACGGCTGGCAATAGTAACGAAACAAATGATTGACAAATAAAATGATCCAAATTTTTTTCTCTACAAAAATGAAAAATGTTGTCACAAAATACTTAATTGAGTTTCATTGGTTCTATTAATGAAAAATTTCCGTGGAAGACAAAATGTGTTTAGGACCCTAAAAAAAATTAGTTTAATAATAAATAAAAATAATAGTTAAATTAGGCAAAACAGAAATTTCAATTGCACGGACCAAATTTTATTCTAAAATAATTCATTAGCCTTATTTTCTACTCTAGCATGGGTGAGAATCACCAGTGACGAGTTGATGTTTAAACATTTCTCTTAGATTCTACTTCAATATTTGTTTAAGCGTATAGATTGAAATTCAATTATCGTTTGAGCGCGTATGTTAAAATATTTAACTAGCCTGGACTTTAAATAGCTAGTGATCATCACTTAAAGCAAAAATATTGGAAATAACTATTATAGAATCTATCCGGTGGCCGGTCTTCCAAAAAAAGAAAAACGCCCATCCTTACCGACCAAGTTGGTTACGTGTTAATCGGCGAATAAATACTTATAATCTACAATCGTTGTTAAATAAACCACAGTACGAGATATACACATACACACATATTATGTATGTTTGGCCACTAGAAGACAATAATAATAATAGTAATAATAAAAACATAGATAATCACAGAAATATATTGAGGAGAGTTGGGAAAACGAACGTATGCATGATATTTATATATTTTTTAATTTTTACCGTGACATGAATTATATAATTCATATTATTTATCATTATAATGTAAAATAATAATAAAGATATGTGGCATTCGTTTATGAAAATCGTTAAAAAAAGTTATTGCGTAGGTATGTGTAGTGTAGTTGAGTTTGTTTTTATTAATTACTGTTTCCTGATTAATGTGAGAGTTAAAGATTTCGTGTATTTCTGTACATTACATTTGTACTATTATTTTTTGTTTTCTTTCGTTCTGAAGGTAGTTTTTCGCAAATTTGTAACGGCAGCATATCATTCATCTTATTCAACAGTTAAAAATATATTTCCTTTACAAGTATATTTTTCACAAATTACTAAAAAAGAAACGAAAATCCTTAAAAATAATAATAAATTACTGAAGCTTTCAATTCTATTATTGATTTACATTATTGATATGAATTTCGTTCTATCGTTCGATGATAATAAATTATAAATCCGAGCAATTTAAATTTGAAAAATATAAATGTTCTACTAATGCAAACGTTGACCGATATGTGGTGATGTAACACCTAAAACGCTTTTGTATGCTGTTGTTTTCAGTAGTCTTTTTAACATACCACTACTACCTCGATGTTGTAAACTTTTATGTGTTGTTAATGAATTTTTTGTTCTGTATCTTCTGTGGCAAAATTCACATACGTACAATGTGTCCGATTGTTCATGTTTATCTTGAAAATGACGTTTCAACGAATAATAACAGCTGAATGTTCTACGACAGTATGGACACTCTTGTGGTTCATTGATGCCTCCGCTGGTTGGTGGTGGCATTCGCATTGATCCTGTAATATTACCTTTACTTATGGTGGATGACTGTTGGGTAAAGAGGCTGGACATGTGTAGTGGCATGCACGGGAGTTCACAACATGATGATAAGCAGGCATCAAGCGATGGTATGGGTTTGCCAACACTGGATGCTAAAGGAACCAATTACAAAAGCAATTGACAATTTCGTTTTTTCCTTTTTGTCGATTTATTGTTTTGAATCGGGTTTGTATTTCGAATATGCAGTTCGTAGCTAAGTTCTCCCTAGCACTGATTCCATTATCTGTCAGTACGGAGAGCATTGCTAAGAGCTGCTCTGGCGCTTGTACTAGTTAGCACAAAATAAAAAATGCACCAAATTCGAATTTATTCAAAATTAACTATACCTGTAAAGGCGAAAGGTAGGGCAAGATGTTCCGGCTAAAAAAACTTTATGTCAATGTCTCCAGGTCTAGACTTATGATAGGTGTAGATATGTGTCATAAGTGAATTTCTCGAACAATATACCCTTTCGCATATAACACATCGATATTCTTCTTGTCTTTCAGCATGTTTGTCAGCAATATGTCGCTTCAAAGAGGCTTTCGAACAGAGCACTTTGCCACATAGTTGGCATGTAAACACCTTCTTGGGCGATACCCCTGCAAAAGTAAAGACTTCGTTCGTTCTAATAATTCTTTAAATTTGTGTTATTTTAAAAGAAAATATTTTTATATTACGCACGTGTCGCCACCAGCTACAAAAAATTAACTCTTAAAAAAAAATATAAAGAATTGATTATTACCGCTTAGCCATATTAATGATGACCGCACACACTCGCGATCTTTTCATCAGGTTACACATGGATGATGATTTTTTCCCATTTTTTATCGTTGGTAATTATTGTCCCCTATTGATATTGATATAGTTAATAAAATAACAATTATGTTTTTATTTATCACTGGTGGGACAGTACTTTAAAACCCGGAGAACGAACTTAGAAATTACTTGAGAATTTTAAAAGTATTCCCAAGAAGGTGTTGCTGTATAGTTGATGAAATCCTCAGAAATGATGATACTGTTCTTCATGTATTTTTATTCCTTTTTTTTTTTTATTAGGTATATTTGGAGTATTTACAAAGAGTTGCCACCAACGAATGTGTGTTTGTGCATATGTATAACTGTCATCACAATTATTATGTAATATTTGGAAATTGAAAGAATTTTTGAGAACAAAAATGGGGAAAGTAATCGCGATTTTTACTCTTTCTCTTAATTCGGCGGCAACCCTCTATTAATTAATAATTAATGTGTTCTTACAAGGTTTTACATTAAAAACACGTATACAAAATAAAGCATAAGAATGTAAAAAAAAAAACTGACAACCATAAAGTATAGAGTGTGCGGTTTTTGGAAAAAATGGCTGGCGGACGTTCATTATTATTATTAGTCTAATAATTTCGGCAATTTTTGGTAGCGGTGGCAACACCCGCGGAGTGTTGTTTGCAATGTCTATGCAATACAATAAGTCAAAACTATTGCATTTTTTATTGAAACATTTGCTGCACATTATTAACTATATTGTATTGCCAGAAAAGCAGATAAACGGAAAACATACAACAAGGCAAACTGAGACACTCACATTGATTTTTATACAACGTTTAACAAAACAAAAGCTTCTTGAAAATTATTATGCACTCGATCAAAAAGCCTTTGGTCTTTTTCAAAAAATACGCGAAGCTCAAAAAGTCAAAACTCAAAAAATCAAAAAAATTAATTTAAAAAAATAAAAATAAAACCCAAGCTGTTTTGGTTTGCAATGTAAAAATATATTTGAACATAAATAAAAGTTACACAACAGTTACATAAAATATGATAGAATATTGCATAAAACAACATGCTTATAATGCAAAAAAAAAATAAGTAAAATAAACGTCACTACACAGGACTAAAAAAATTTGTATTAATTTACTACATTAAAGGAGCACGAAAATGGATTAGTGATAGCAGCAGTGGTTGTGAACAGGGTTTTCTTTCTCTATACTAAATCTTAAAGTATTTTTGTTACGATGTTCTTTAGAGATGTTCGTGGTCCTCTAACGTTTAACATGTTTACTTAGAAAAAAAAAATATTGAAATAAAAAAGCTAATATATGAAACGGGGTCGCCAATATGATAATTTTTCTCGATATTGCTCTCATCTCATCAGTCACGAAAATAACAAAATAATCAGTTCGATTCAGTCTTAAGAAGAATACCTTCGAAGTCTCACAAAAATAATAAAAATTTTCAGTCTTTTTTCTTTTTAAAAAAACATAATAATAATTATTATACAATAATATAAGTCCTGTCCTCTCCGTTTGTTTGTATACTATAATAATAGAAGTTATAAACAAATATATGTTGTTTTTTGGTTAATATTTACAAAATAATAATATAAAATAGAACTTACAACTAAAACAATTAAAAATTAGATTGAATAAACAAAATGTAAACGGAAACATAGAGATACACATTATAATAATAAGAGCATAGGCACAGACTGTATAGTGAATAGACTATAGGCTGTAGAAACTTAGATATTAGCTGTAACTATTCTACGAGAGATTAATAATAGTTGGACTAAATATAGTAAAAGCGCAGTCTAACCAGTTACTTTACTCAAATACATGATCAACAAAATTTTCGTTGGCGGTAGCCAACGCAAGAGATGCTGATTTGATCGGATACTTTCTATCTGCCTTGTATACATCTGTATAATTCCATATATAATACAATAATAAGTATTATATTGTTATTAGAATTACACGCGCATGACGGCATTTTTATTTGCGCAAAAGAATGACTGTATTCTTTGTGTACTTATTTAACTGTGGTTAAAGTATTACTAGCAACTAGTTCAATCATACGGTAATATAGATATGATTATCTTATGTTGTAATTTCATCGAATTGAATTTGCACTTGTTAAAATTATGAGGAATCGCTCGAACTATAGATGGGGCAGTATATTCTATGATTATAATGAAGCATTAAGTGAACATATATATTACACATTGTTCAAATATTTTAAAGCGAATGTAGCACATAAGATTCAAAAGTATAATTTCTCTGTTGTAAAAATTGAGTCCGAATAATATCTATAATTTAATTCAACGCTTCTATAAATAACATTTTGAAAAAATGAATGACTAGATTAATTTTTATCATCAGGAACGCTAAAAAGGCGGATAATGTTCTTTTATTGCACACATTTTTTCGTATAGATTTATGTACTACATTGTCGAACTTTCCTAAAATTATAAATATCCAATAGATTTCTTAATTGAATTAATAATATATATTTATCCATATATTCATTTAGCTCTATATTATGTATATTTTAATTAAATAAAATCCCATTCACCCAATTAATATAAAATAATAAGGCAAATACTCTTAATATTGAAAGTACGTAGCGTATACTTTACTTTATTTTAGAATATTTAAATATACCTACAACTTTATTGTACAAAACTAAACATTTATTGTACAAACAAAACGTCACATTTTTCCTGGAGTTTTTTACAATAAGAAAATTATAAAATCTTTTAGTAATAAACAACAAAGAAATATCACAGTGCCTGAAGATGAAGAAAGAAAGAAAAGCGCATAAAAATGTAACGTTGATGTACCATTAAAAAAAGAAGAAAATCCATAACAAATATACCCTGGAGATAAGTCCAAGTTACTATTATTTCATCCATTATTATGTTACACTTTAGTTAGGTTAGACGATTAATTGAGAACATATTTCAAATTGCATTTAAACGCTCTAACTTTTCTTAGCTTTTAACAGTAACATCATCATTCATCAACATATTAATCAACGATTACTCTCATAACCAGAGTACTTTTAACAGACGCACAACAGGACGATGCAATTGCCTTATAAGAGGCTACTTGCTGTAAGTACAGTGTGTATGCATATTCATTTTGAACTATGGTAAATTACAAATTATTTCTATCGACGGAAAACAAACGAAGTGAATCCAGGAAAATATTTGAAATGTTGCGCATACGCATGACATGAAAGAGGTTTTTTATATTTTTTGGAAGACCAATTCCTTAGAAGTTACAAAATGTTTGTATTTATATGTAGCTCTACTATGCCACATTCAATCATAGTTTATAACATATTTGGGTCCCGAAATCTGTTGTTTTTTTTTATCGCGGAAAGCAATAATTTGTAGTTTTGGAAAAACATAATATAATAAGCTACATCGTAAAACTATCGAATTCATTTAATTTCTTTTTTGCTCCCTTTTAAAATTTGTCCCAGTAATTCTGATAAATAATTTTCAAAGAAAAATATATCTTATAATGTGATGACTTCCGAGAATAACATTTTTATAAATTACTAATACTTTTTGCCCATATCACAGATCAAAAGAATGCCCATTACCTAAATCTAACCTAATTTTGATTTTAGCTCAGTCCTATCGTAAACATATTTCGAATTTTCAGTCTTAATTTATCGTTCTAATTTCTATGAGTTCTCGGAAGCAATTTTGAAATTTTAAAAAAATGCATATGCATTTTTTAAACAAAATTCAAATAATCTCTATATTCAATATATGTATGTATGTTAAACATACTATTCTTCAAATAGTAATATCAGAACTCGTTGTGATTATAATTTTTCTAAATATTTCTATGCCTTTATATGTATCAGAATATTTAGTATATCTAACTTTTGCTATTCAATATTTGAAGCATTTTTCTGTATAAAAATAACTATTATAATGACCCAGCGTACAATTTGGAAGTTCATTTTCTAACTATAATTTGAGTCAATACATCAATAGAATTTAACTTAATTTAAATTGATCTGGGATATGCGTTTCTGATAAAATATAATAGATATAAATTAAGGCAGAAGTACATATTATGGTTTTTTTAAATATTTTCATGTATTTGTAAAATTCCAATTGAAAATGATAAATGAAGCATATGACTTTATCTTTATGTATTTCAGTAGATAATGTAATTTAAGAAATCTAAGCGAACTCCTCTCTGTTGAGATTTCTAATTTAATCTTTCTACCTACTAATTTCCATACTATGCCACACATCCTTCAATCTGCAGCAAACTTAAAATGGATTAAAATCATAATATGTATCTGTGCCTTATTTTATGCATATTTATGCTTTATTTTCGTAGTCATGCATTAATTGCTATGTCAGATGTTAAGCAATATAAAAGAAACTTCCCCGTGCATTTCTAAAAAAATGGAAGTTAATAATGATGTATAAACTAATTAAAATATGACTTACGGGGGCCCAATAGATACAATTGTTATAGTACATCTCATACATAGTTGTTTAACCCAAATATTGTATTATTAATTGCCACACTCACTCTGTATATTATAAACTATTAAATTTTTAATCGAAGAGTAACTTAAATTGTTTTGGTCCAATTTGTCCATTTACCACAAAAATAAATAGCAAAATTCCTCGCATGTCATCTTCTCCATCCAAGAGTTTCAAATCATGTGCCGGTAGTACTTGTGGTATCATTATGTCATTAATGTCATTCATCACTTTTGCCGACGATGGTATATGCTACGATGATTGTTTAGTGAATTAAGTGTACGGAAGACTTTTTGGCACAGTTGGCACACGGCGTTGTTTAATGGTTGTAGATGTTGCTGTTCCTTATGCCGCTTCAATGTTAGTTTGGTGCTGAGTAGTTTGCCACACAAATCACAACGATGACTTGCCGTAGTGCCAAGTGACAAAGGGATGGGTCGTCTGGATCCAAGAACTGCGGCCCAACCGAGAACATACAACATCCTATTAGGCCCCCGCTTTTTTTATTCAGATTTTTCATTAACTTCATTTTAATTTTCCACATTTGAATCTCCTTCATTTGTGTTTTTACAATTTATTGTACCATGCTTTGTATGATTTATTGAACAGAGTACAAAAGTAGAAAATTAAATTAAAGTTTGGCTTAACATTTGTATAAAATTTACTCTCAGATAGGGATAGATATATATTGTACTATAATTCTATGGAAACTGCTGTTGGTATCGAAAAATTGGGCGAGACATTAACCTATACAAAGAACATCAATCCGTTGGAACAAAAGACCTATCATGTCATAATGTACTAATTCGGATTTGAATGATGTTATTAATTTAGTTACTATTTCATTTTATCATAAAATGTATGTCGAAATGCGTCAGTCTTTTTGATATTTCCCATTTGAGTTGGTCTATTATGGACCTGTTTATAAAAAATTAAAAATCTTAAATGTGATGAGATTCTATATTGTTGAACTGTTAGCTAAAAAGAAAATTTACAATCTCCATTCGGAATGTAAAGAATATGTGAATCTTTTGAAGCAACGGTCTATTTTAAAATTTCTCGATCATCATGATTGTCCCGTAAAAGTAAGGTTAATCATATCAAAAATTTTAGATAACGTATCAGACAATGTTGTCTCTAAATTTTTTGTTTACAAATAGAACGAATGATGCGCAGGCAAAATCTCATCACCTTTAATATTTTTAACATTTCTATGATAAATGCTCTTGTGATTTCTCAATGAATTAAGGCTGCTGTATACTCTCTTGCATATGTTACAAACTGGCTCTCTTGATGGTCGCATATGAACATTTTGTATATGCCGTTTCAGTCTTGTTAATGAACTTAGGCTTTTGTTGCAAGGTTGACAGCGAAAATCTTCCATACCTATATTGGCAAGATGCCCGAATTTTAACACAGCCTATTACAAATTACATAATGGTGTTTGGATTTTATTGATATGCTAGGTTCAACGGTTACTTATTTATCTTTGTATAAAAAAGGGTTCTTTTTTTAAAGCTATTTACACAAGCCTTATAGTAATACGTAGTTATATAGTAATCCTAATTAAGTCTTAATTTTAAATAGGTCGTCAGAGGGATGGTTTTTTCGCTAAGATTAGATTTCAGCTATTGCAATATTTCACAATAGCTTAATTTTGTTGTTTAAATTTTGGGCAGTAATTATTCACCTAATTAATTTATTTATTACTAATTTTACTTTTGCCAACTTGGCACAATCAATTTAACATTATTGGCTCCCCCAATGAAAAGTAATTGCATATAAACTAATTTACATGAAACAAAAAAAAAGAAAGTAAAATGCTAAAACACACCTATACACACGCAAAAATAAACAAAGCAGCAACAAAATGAATGCACATTTAACAAAACATTCCCAAAACAACGGTCCTATATGAAGGTTTAAAGGAACTTTTGGACCTGATGAAAGTGGCCCAACATTTCCTTTAATGGTGATAAATTCTGTTTTCCTTTTAATGGAACTGTGTATTTAAAAACAGCCTTTATCGTTTCTAATTGGGTATTGATTAACATTTATCAAAAGGCATATAATTTAATAATAATTTTCTTCTGATTTTTATGATTTTTTGCACCAAAAACATTAATCAATATATTTAATATATAATGTTAGGAGCATTTCTACATCAAAAAGAAAATTAAATCATTTGGAGTTTTTTGAAAATTCTTACCTTGTGATGTGCCTGCCAATGAGTCATTTGCTTGTAACGATTGGTTCAAACCTGGAACAAATAAATCTATAGTGATTATTGCAGTTAACTGTGTAGTTAACTGCTCTAGTGTATCTTCAGTTGCTATTATAATTGCGATTAAAAAGCATAAAAAATAAGACAGTACAAGGATAAATAGATAAAAAGCTTTCGAACGCTCCGAGTTACCGGTAGCAAAATCGAGAAAACATATAGTAACTAAATGGCTCTAGATGGAAAACCGGCTAATCGGAGTAAAGACGGACCGCTAACTTTAATTAGATGTCACAATATAACCATTAAATAAATCAGTTTAGAATTTATTATTTGAAATAAAATCAATCAAATTATTAATAACTCAACAGTCATTACATAATGCCATTATAATATCTATAGATAACAAAAAAATATGATAAAAATTGATAATTAGGATTATAACAATTGCTATCAATAATTTGAATCGAATCTCCCGCTCACATATCAAGAAATAACCGCTTAATTGAATTGAAGTGTAAAAGCGAAGACGAAAACATATAGAAAGGAAAATCGCACTAACCAAACTTACTTCCAAGTGCTGCCGGATCGGCAGCTAATGCGGCCATATTAAAATTAAATGTTCCTGCTGCAAACAGTTTATCGGATGGTGTTAGATATGGGCCTAGTGGACTATCATGATCTTCATGATCTCCTCCTGAACTACCCCCTGAATGTGGACCATGCGGTAGATTTGTTGGACCATTTTCATTTGTCGTTTGTTCTCCAGAATCATTACTAAAAAAGTAAGAAGATGTATTGAGGTTTGTAGACTAACACTAAAAAGTCTGACGTACCTATTTTCATCAGGTTGATTTGTACTACAAAGTAATTCCATTGGTTCATTTTTAACATTATTTTCATTACTATCATTATGGCAACGTGATTGTTGCAATGTCGGTGGTGACGGTGACCGTGGTGAATTTATTCTATCTGTACTGCTTATTCCATTACCTTTCCATATAAAATTTAATAATAGTAGATTAGATTAATAGAAACTCCGGAAAGATTTGAAAATCCATTATACCTTCTATAACATCCGATTTCAGTCCACCGATATTCGCATTTAAATTCAATGCGTTGTTTTTCATAGCACTAGGTGAAAAGTCCGCTGGCTGTGTTTGCGGTGGATTATGAGATAAGTTTAATTCATTATTATTATTATTTCCTATGATATGTTCCACCCTAAGTCTTTTATGTTCATTGTCCGGATCTGATGATATTCTTCTGAAAATAATTGTGTAGACAACCCTTATATTATTAATAGTATCAATGTTATTAGAAAACACACCCCTCAAGTCACAAAAATAGAATTATTAGGGTTACCACAAACACCAGCCCTAATACTGATTCAGCACTATACCTAGTAGACAGACCGCGAATTAAATCAGCGGGTGTTTCAACTTCTATTACTAGAAATTTGTGGTAAAATAATAATTAATAGCTATTTGTACCTATCTCGTCTATACTGCAGAGCTGCTCGCCGTAAAAGTTGATTAACAGTTGATCCATGTGGTGGTGAAGGTGGTGCCGAAAATAATGGATCGTCTATTAGTTTATCAGTATAATTGTTGTGATGATTCAATCCTGGAGGTGTTGGTGGTTGCTGCTGCTGCTGTTGTTGTTGTTGCTGCTGCTGTTGTTGCTGTTGAGATCGAATTAGACTTTGTACTTGAGCTAACTAAAAGTCATATTTAAGTAGGCATAATGTGCAGATAAAGGATTTGTAGTAATAAAAAATTTACCTGTTCCCTTCCATCCCCATGTTGCTGCGTTAAACCACTAACTCGAAGAACTTCAGCTGTTTTTAAAAATGATGATAGAGATCTTTGATGTACATTAACTTCACCGTGATAAATGAATTCTACTAATGCGTGCAGGTCGGTCCAAGCGACATCTTGAAGGACTATCACAGGATGCTTACAAGGAGTTGACTGGAGTAATGGATAAAACAAGCATTAAATGGGTAATTTGCTCAATGTACAAGTTGTCCAAATTGTTATTTGTAAACATACTCGTTTGTGGAGTGAGTGATTTCTTTAATATGCAATTTAGCTACTTATCATTACTTATATTTTGACGGCATAGATAAATTATTCAATTAATAATTCGGAATTCAGAGAAAAATCCGTATACAAGAATTTAATCTATATGTAACAGGTTCAGTTTATTCTCAAATGAAAGAATTTGCTGGAAGTACCTAATGTGTTATTTGCTCAATTTACAATCCATAAAAAAGTGATTTGCTCAATGAACAATTTACTCAATATATGGATTTGGCCTAGTTGGTAACTGGTGTTTAGCTTTAATTAAAAATCATGAAACTTACTTTGAGTAATTCTCGAAAATATGGGCTACAAGCTGATAATACGACCCGATGAGCTTTTAAGCTTTTCCCGTCACAGGCCAATGTAACATCGACAAAATCTTCATCATCACGTAAATTTTCAAAGGCAGATGTTATGCTGCTTTGATAGTTGTTCCAGCGAAGGCAAAAGTGTTGGGTGTCGACCATTGTAGAATATATTGTCCTATAAAGAAAACAATTATTTGTAGATTTATGTTTATCGAATATCGACCACAAAAATATTAGGCAATTAACGTGATTATCAAATATGCCTAAAATGGAATCCGAATAAATCAGAAATTAATCAAAACAATTTGAGTGATTTGAGTAGATCAACTCATTTTATTTCAATTCAAGTACTCAGTGTCGCAAGCGTTAACGGTTCCGCACGCAACTCTACCGTTCACATTTATCACGATTTAATAGAATCAATTTGTAGTGCCACTAAATCTATGATGCTATTTTGGGTGTGCAGACAAGGAAATTACATACGTATTGATCATATAAAAGATGTCCTTTTAAATAGAACTAATTAATTTGAGCTGACGTAATTAACCAATTAAATACGATAATGAGAATGGGCAATGTGTTTTTGGTCTATTCATAGATCCAAATACGTAAGACAATAGCAGCCAAAGTCAATAATTTTTCAATTTACATATTTTGTTGAAATATCCCCAATATGGGGTTTTTGACACCATCATCATAGTTGTCGCTTTTATTTAATAAAAACAACTAGAGTTTATTTTGTTGTCTGAAGGTTAAACTTATTTGTAGATGATTTTATAGGTGTGCGAATAATGCAGCCTTAATTATTATTGTTGGTGTATAGACACTTGCATAGACAGCAAAAGATGATGATCCGGTTATCAGCGGCGGGCAGCTAGAAATATTGATAAATCATTGGCATACTGACATATATTTTACATATCAATAGATAGCACTACACATCTGATTGTATTATCTAAAGTTCGATTAGAAATATATGGGAAAATGAATTTGAATTAGATTTAAACAAGTCTTAGTTGCTAAACGCAAATTCAATAGCCACTTTCTGGTATGTTATGAAGTAGTACGATAATGGCGAAAAGTAGAAAGAAACTCTATTTATATTACTATTATATATTATAATATTATATTAATATTAATATTTCTGTTACTATTTATATTTACATTAATAGATACACATATACAATCATCGACGCCTCCAATATACGTATCTATATTTTTTCAAATTAATTCAATGTTTTTTGGTGTCGTTGCACTTTTTAATAAATGTTTTCTCCACGAAGGTCATCTCCTAGACTTTACCTGCCACAATTTTTAGTCAGTTATACTAGAGACAGTTTTGGCAAACAAGCACATAACAACTATGCAAAAAAAAAACTAGTGGAAGCGCATTATCTTGACCTTCAAAACATTCTGTATTATATTGTAGGTCCGTCATGAAAAATTTAATGCGCCAATTAGTATTAAGTAGTTAAATGGAATATAAAAAAAAGCTACCGGAAGATGAAATAAATACTTCAGAATATTGAGCATATATTTAGCTGATATTTAGCTTTTTTAATATTACTATTTGATGACAATAAAACTGAAATATTTTTTTAATTCTTTCCGTCTTTTTGGCTTTGCTAAAAACAATGAAAATCCTAGATCTATTATCCCACCAAATCCTTCAGCCAGCGATCATTAAAAAAGTTCATTATAAAAAATTTGATTGGACAAACGGATGGAAGAGTGGGGATAGGAAAAAACCGCCACCACCACCACCACCACCTCCACTAACATAGCATTATCGTTTGCTCTCGCGAAATAAAATAAGGGGAATAAAGGAACGCGGAATATAGGGCTAGAGTACACAAAATGCAGAAAAAGAAACAAAAAAAAAAATGAAGAAAATGCGGAAGCAGGGATACGCATCAAAGCATGAAAGGAAAAGGAACAGTCGCGATAACGTTGCAATGGGAAATTCTATGGAAATTAACTATTAATGGAAAATGGTCATATTTTAATTAGTACGTATAAGTTTTAATTAATTAAACAAGTATGGTGAATATAAAAGATGCGTGATTATGACTTTTATAGATTTTAGCATAAAAAGTAAAAAGTTCACATTGCACAATCTTTTGGGACAATTTTTAGATATTTTTAGGTATTTTTAAGATATTGGAAGTCACCAATGATAACCTTCGTGACCTTCTGAAATTTCTTGTTAATTAGATTTCATTAGTTTTATCATATATGTATGTAAATTGTCACGTTCTCATCTAATAATGTTTGTATCTCTTAAATTTTCGCTAACCATTTCAGATTTTAGCATATTTTTATTGAGAACTTTCAATTTTTAACGTTCCAAATTAGCTTTCATCTTCTACTCTTTTTCTGACTGTGTGACCTATAAATTTGTTAAATTTCTAAGAATAACCCTAATCCTTCTGGTCAGGGCGAGAATTATTTCTGTCCTGAAATGGAGCAACTCCAGATTACACACACACATGCACGCACACATACACGCACACACACACATACACAGAAAGAGGAAAGAAGCACCTTGAGACAGATCAGAAACAAACTGACGTTGCAAGAAGCTGGAACTCAACCAGACAAGAATAAGAAGAATATTTATTGAAGAAGCAACAGCAGCAAAGATCTGAAAGTGCATGGTTAAAATTAAAAAATTTCTGCTGCTTTGCTAAAAAATCAAAAATTATAAATAAAATTCCAGGTAGGAATTAGTAGATATACATATATATATATACATATTAGTTGAGTTAGTTCGATGGGCTCTTTTCTGATGCTGAAATTTAAAAATTTCAGCAGAAGAATGAGACAATTACCTTAAAAGCGACCGAAACCCGCAAATTCATTTAACATACAGCGCACCATTATCTTCATACATTGACTATGTAGGTGTTTCAAAAATCCATAAATTAATGTGTTTTTTCTGTGCAGTCGCGTGTCTTCGCGTTTGTCTAATTTTCTATTTTTTATCCAATTTTATGCCTTTTTTAAATGTTCGTTAGTATTAATGCTCCACGTGTTATCGCGCACCAATGTGAAAATCCGAGAGCAATAATCCAAAGGCACTAAATGTGGAGACGGCGACCGGCTCAATTTGAATAAATTTAAATCAGATCAAAATTTAGCAAAAAAAAAAAAAAAAAATTGGATAACAATTAATTATACTGTCTATTAGGGTTCCGTATAGTATTTTCTCAAGGCTGGATACATGAGTAGTTCTCGTCCGGTAACGTCTTCGAAACTAAACTAATACATTCGCAAAAAAAATTGCAAAATATCCATCAGGTTCGCGCGAGCAATAGTGGAAAGAATATGAAAATTTGGAGCGCGCAAAAAAATGACGAGGGCCACGCTTATTCTTTATTGGGACATCGTCATGAGACATCTGCTGTAATAAGCCAGCACTAAAAAATAGTGCGTGCAGCAGGAAAGGGGGGAGAGAGAGAGAGACCACCCCGCCTATTCGCGAATGAAAATGCGCAGAATATAACGAGTACAGTCCCGCAATTAAAAATATCAAAATAAAAAAAAATCGAATCCTGCTCTTCTACTCTACTCTCGCTCTAACTCTCTATTACCTCCTAGATCGCCCGCGCAAAACGATTTTTTTAAAAGTAAAAGCGCTCTAACGGCATACGCGCCACCGGGAGGGAAAATAGAGGCAATCGGGGGAAGAGCAGCAAAACCATTTCCGTGATAACTCCCGTGACACACACACAAACACATACTTTCGCTCACTCGCTCGCACTGCTCAACCCAAAACTTCGTTTATGAGCTGCTGAAAGTTTCTTTTCCGATTATGAAAACATAAAACGTCCGCCAAAAGGACCGCATACTGTCAATTACTTTCCCTTTTTTTGCTAGCCATCTTTATCAATCACTTTTACTCTGATTTAAAGAGAAAAAGCGAAAAGAACCACAATACTGAAATATTTGATTATTTGCATCCAAATTTATGTTAATGCCAATAATAATAGGAAAATTTTCCCAAAAATCATCTTTATCTTTGTAGGTTTTGCGTACGCCATCACACATGGACAATAAAACGTGTGGAATTATTTCAGAATCTAGACAATTGGGTCAAAATTCTAAAATTATTAATATCAAAAATCTACTGAGTGTTATTATCAGTATTTGAAATTTTTGCTAATTCACAAAGGCGTCATAATTTGCTGATAATCGCGGTTTTGTTTACACAACTTGCTCTATAAAAGTTTCCGAAATGTTTGTCAAATGATCAAAACAATGTTGAATATAGTATTTCATATTTAAATTTTATGCGATGTATCTAACATTAATTAGGTAATAGTAATTAGAAATTTAGGTACTTAATGCAGATTGCAGGGCTGATTACATCTACCATGTACGTTAAACCTATCTTTTCAAAACAAATACTTCAGTTTTCCAAGATAAATATATACTTTGTTGGTTTATGAATTACATTAAACTATTTGATTAATTTATCAATTAAAGCAGTAATTTAGTTAATCCAGTAACGTCTCATTACATACCCTAATTTTTGGAAGTAATGACTGATAAATCATCAACCAACAATTTTATAATATAACTGCCCATATTTTTTGAAAATTTCAATATTAATATCACTTACTCAAAGTCAAAAGGGTCTAAATTAAACAACATTTCTTTAATCTTTGATTGCTTCTTCATTTTCTCCCAAAATGATAAATTACTTTCCTAATCAACCGTTTAATTGTTGCATTTTTAATTAATTCAGTTCTCTCTCAATCAATTATTTTATCTAATAATAAGTGTGCGGATGGCTGTGAATATTCTAGTTTCGGCAAACTACTCTAATTTCATGTCTTTCTCAAAAAAAAAAATCAAACAGAAAATAACTGGAATATCCGCGATAAAATTACATATGTATTTCCAAATGATGATTGATAAAACTCTACTTGTTGTTTATTTAAAGATGCTTGTTTTAATTGTTTGTTTATTTGCTTTTTTTGTTTATTTTATTAATTTTTTTTTGTGTAACGAAGGAGATTCCAATAATTATTATATTATACTCGTACTTACTCATTAATTTGTTTACTTTTAAGCTATGCTGTATTCCAAGTGCTAGATACCATTCACTTTTTGAACAGCCCTCGTAACAAACTGAACTAATTATTAGTTCTTCTTAAATAAGATATCTGTAAAACTGGTAGATGTGCAGCATGTATTGTAGATGGTATTTTCACATACATGTTTCGTTTTGCAAATAATTTGCTAAACTGCTTAGAAAAGCACAACAAAAAAACTAACCAACTGCACTTCGATTTCATTTTAGAGATTCGCAAATAAGCGACTAGTTTATTTTTAGCTTTATTGGTATTAGTTTTATTTTAATAACCATGACCTTGCCAATGAAAAATAATGTAGTTTAGAAACAATATTTATGTAGATAGGTGTCGAGTTGGACAATTGTCAAATGCTAAAATTTTGAATAAAACAAGTTTTGCATTTCATCATTGTTTAAAATAATTAATACAGCTTACATTGCTAGCGATACGTTGTCTATACAGGGGGGGGGGGGCATGCATGATCTACATATATCAAAAATTGCAATATATCGAAGTATGTATGTAGAAAGTCGAAAATTAAGTTAGAGCTAAAAGCTATATATCGAGAATCGCATATTTTCCATATCTGGTATTCCAGCTTTGCCGAAAGCAGAAGTAGATATAACATTTTACTTTTGCATATTAACGGACGTTATGAGTTTGACTATTTTCATTTTGAACTAAAATAAAACACTTTAGAAACGATTCTAAAATTTTGAAAATTTAAAATTGTTAAGAATGTGGATTGATCGACAACAGTTAGCTGATGGTGAATTGTAGTTACAATGTCAAATTAATATGTTGATACTCCATTGTTTATGATGTTCTTGATATAAATGATTTAGTTACATATGTAATACATAGTCAACTAAGTGAAGTTTAATAATAACGCGTAATATAAATTAAATATCAACTTCTTAATATTTAATACCAGCACTAAAATTAATGTAATCTGCAAAACTACTTACACATATGTACGTATACGTATAAAGAGAAATTTTGTTTATATAATTACATCAAAACGTTTTTCTTTCCTTTTCATTTATGCATTTTACATATTGAGTAATTGAGCAAATGCCATCTATACATAATTGCTAAACATATATTTATTCGGATATATATCGTGAAGTGTTTGGTTTTGCTCTTCATATGAATAAAAAACAAAGATTGTTTGACTGTTTGAGTTGTACGTCGCCATATCAGTTGATTCGATAGTTTTCTTCTGATATGAATTTTTTTTCCTGTGAAAATTTTAGTTATTTTTGTGTGCCTGTATTTAAATAAATGATTGGTTCATATTCAAGATATTGTAATATTTATTTAATGATGATACGATAAAGTTTGCATGTTTTAAATAGTCTTTTGTAAAGTCTACAGTAGGTAGTCGTCCTACGAATCACTAGCACACTAAGGTAACGCTAAATATATAAAATATTTAGCTATACTCCAATTATAAACACGTATTAGTACTGAGGAGCCTCATTTAGTTAGCCCAGTGACGAAAAGCTGAGTTGTTCTGACATAAAAGTAATAAGTCTAGTAGATTACACACCGAGCGTAGCAGCTTGCCACCCTCGATGCCAAGTTCACCGCAATTACGTAGCTACACTAAAATTAGAGAGACCGGGAAAGTAATTAATTACTTCTAACATTTAACTGCATAAACCAATTTTAACCTACAAATTAACCGCGATCAACAAAAATCTAAACACAATATAATCAAAGTTAAAGTTAAGATGTGCCCTCATTTTTTTTTAATAGCATCCCCCTTCTGACTCCTCACTCAATCTGGAGTTCTGTGCCTCTATGTGCCGTTCTGATAAATGTCAGCAGCGGGTTTTAATACTCTCTGACTGAACACTGAACAGGAGTCGCCCAGGTAACAAAAAGTGTATCAGCACGGGGAGCACATAGGGGACAGCGAATGGGAAGAAAGGGGGCAAAATAAACAGATACAACTATAGAGTAATAGAGAGAGAGAGAGAGACAGAGACTATACTACGGACATACAGAAAAAGTATATTCGAATATATAGCTAGCAGCGGCGGGATGCTGGAGGAAATAAAGATGAAAACATTGCAGGTTTTATTGCGGTATTGATTATAAAATCAATAAAATATGGCCCAGGCAGTTGGAAAAACTGAAACGCGGAAAAATATTATATTATTATGTATATGTATAGGTGCCGATTCTCTCCTTTTTCATATATCTATCTGAAACTTTATTATCATTGAATTACGACGGGAGAACGAGAGTGAGAAAAGTAACATTTTTACTAAAGATGAAAAAAAAAAAAAGTTGTAAACCGGAAGTGATTTAATTTTATATATAAATTTAAACAACTTAATTGGAAAAGTTTAAATTTTTTCTAATCGATTTCCTTGTTAGTGAGTGAAAATCCCTGCCTTCCGTGCATGTGCACCTCAGCGTACCTACCAACCCATCTACCTACCTACCTACATACCTATTATGCATAGACACAAGAGAACAGAGACAGAGTAAGAGAGAGAGAGCGAAAGAGATGGAAAGACGAGATGGTTTCTTACGTACATCGTATATAGATGAATCAAAACCACCTGTTGACTTGAGGAAGCATTGGAGGAATATTGCAGGAAGTTCAAATCCATTTGCGGTGGAAGGAAAATAACAAAAAAAAAAAGATGAAAAGGTGAAGAAAGAGGTGGTGAAGAATGAAGAAAATCTCTTAATTTAAGAAAGTAAATTCACCGAAAGTAGCATTTTTATAATTTATAATGATGGGTGGGGTAAATACAAATTTTCAGTGGAAGTTTATCCATTAAAACATTAATATATTCAATTTCAATTTAAAGAATAGAAAATTCTGATGCTGCGCCAAACTACTACTGGTTATAATACCATATCTACCATAGTATGTATATATATATATAACGCAGAGTAGCTTCGAATAGGCCGCGAAGAATATAACGATTTTTTGGGGAGTAAAATAATGATGATGGTGATCATGGTGGAGCAAAAGAGAAGCCCTCATTAGCATAGGCGGAGCAATTAAAAATATATATTTTCCACTAACAGCACTGAACGGGCGCACTATCAGTATAGAATTGAAAATAGGAAAAAAGAGGGGGAGGAAGATATGTTTGGATAGGGACTTTGCTGAAAATAGAAATTTACATATTTGTATTTTTATATTTGAATGCATTCAAAGATGCAAAAAATTAAGTTTGATGTTTGTTGATACATAAATTCAGTACCTTCCTATTCAAATATTTGGCCTACTATTTTTAGCAACAGCCAGAAATTAGAGTGCACACATCTGTATGATACAGATGTGTTTTAAATATTTAACTAGATAATGTCCTCTGAAATACTTTTTTTATTGCTTGCGAAAGTGTTATCAGCTATTCAGCTAGTATAGTTATTTATAAAAATTAGATTTTTTTTATCAGAAAAGATAAAAGCAACTAGATTCGCAATTTGGAATAAATTTATAGACTTACTTAATTATTATGATCTACAGAAGTATATATTAAGTTAATAAATATTACGTAAACGCTTTGTTCAATGGAGCAGTTAAACACATCTTTTTAAATACTTTACATACATAATTATTTGGAAAGAACTCGGAGATTTAATAGATTCAGGTTGGATTAGTGTGCTCGAGAAATAAGTATATAATTTTCACAAGAATCTAGATATGAAATAATCAACTATGTGTTGTTATGACTGATTTTCCTAAGGGATTCTAATAAAATGTGAAATAAGTCGGAGTCGTGCTGTTATTGAGCCAGCTATTGCTGACACGTAACTCTACCTATAAACAAACTGAGATAGGGCGACCTTCCTACTTTTATCAAGAACATACTTACTAAATTCTTTAGTTGGCAAAACCTTTTTTTAATTAATCTGTTTAATTGAAAACTGTTAATTTAGATCTATTATTATGATAAGATATTTTTTTTTTAATTTTAAGTACGAATTTCAGATAATTAGGTAATAGAATAATCGAAACACGTATTTTTTTTTTATCTAATTTATTTCAAATAAAAATTACTATGTATACATGTTTACATAGTATATAAGTTTATTTGTGTATTTTTGCGTTTTTATATTTTTTATCAGACAAAATTGGAATATATTATCGCTGAAGGTGTAGAATTTAATAATATCAAAGCTACAATACAAATCGAAGATTTTGTAATAAATTTAATGCGTTTGAATCGCTATGTAATATTTGCTTTTTTGCTTTCAATGCATTAGGATTGTCTGCGAGTACAATTTCATATTATCTGTTGAGAAAGGAAGTTTATTGTTATTTAAAAATAATAGCAGAAAATATATATCTATTAGTTTTAGTGATGAATCATATCAGATGACAGATTTAAAAAAAGGTGAAAAAATAGCATTGTGCCATTTGTGGCCGTTGAACAAGGGAAGATAAAAATCATCGAAATGTAAAAAATTTTGTGTTATAAATAATTCAAAGTCTCTTTTTTCCCTAATTTATTATAGATAGACCAAAAAGATGAAATAACAAATAAATATAACGAAATGAATCGTTTTCGAGACGTTCATTATTCATACACATAGCTTCCTTGATCTTATATCAGAGATAATTCAAAAGTTATTATTTCAAATTTTAAATATTAGCGAAATTAAACAAAAAGGTCGCCAAATGATAGTTAATTTTTAATAATTATAAGACGTGATAGTTAAAGTTGTATAGCAGCTGATTCTTTTCTTGCATAAAATTTTAACGATTATTTAAAAAAAAATGGTGACTTTAATAACGAGTTAATAAACGACTAATTAAATAAAATATACATACATATACATAAGCAAACTTACGTAATACTTGTATTGTTGGACAAAATAATTGACAATAACGAAATACCGCAATAACGCTTGAAAACCCTGTCGCGTCGCCCCTAATGAAATCGGGAAGAAAAAAAAATCGGAAAGTCCGTTTAGACTATACCATCTCCAATATTTCCAAACACCAGCGCAAAGCACTTTTCTCTCAGTCACCCAAAAATGCACACCAAAACCAAACCAAGTCGAAAACCGTCTAAACCACCGCGCGTAGTAGGGTCTAGTAATACTCTAACAACTGCATCATTTTTGGTACTTCGATATACCTCTAAGTTGTAGGACTACTTTTTATTTGGCAGTTCGCAAAATTCATAGGTACCTGCCATGCAAACGCACACCTCTTTCTCAGAGAGACGCAGAGGGTGCGGTAAACATATTGGTGAACCTTCCCCACCCTGATTCTTTACAGTTAGCGAAAAGTGTAAAAGATTTGCTACATGCAAGTTTTCATCATCATCAAAATAACAAAAAAAAAAAAAAAAAAAAATCGGAAACTCTCCCAGTAGTTGATTGTATGGCGTGGACCCTATAAAATTACAGATCTGGCCTTAACAAATTCATTATTTATATATCATGTGTCTACCTCAAAAAAGAGAGACAGTGAGAGAGTGCTAAGCTGATAAAAACGGACGACCAATTGTTGCACTATGGTCTCGCCTTTCTCTTGATTCCTTATCAAAAAAGTAAAACCCGTTCATATCACTAGCAGAATTGTGATTAGTATTTCACTATGTGGCTGGTTTCCCCTCACTAAGTGAAGCTAAACACCCCAATGTAACATAAGAAAGATAGAGCAAGAAGGAAGCAACATGATCATGTGAGACCGAAAGGATATTTATGGCCATTTTATGCATGAGGAATTATAAAGGTCAAGAGAATTGTATTTTTGAGCTTATATTTCTTTTTCGGAAATCACTGCTTTAGTTTTTTGATATAATAATGGGCACATTAAGAGTGTAGATATGCCAGAGCGTAAAAGATTTCCATTAAATTTAATAGGAATTAATTTCAAGTGGCAACAGAACGAAAGTGTAAATTTGAGCATTCGTCCATTTGTATGGACCAATCGATTCGAATCATAGTTACGAGAGCTACATGCACTACAGCTTAATAAGCATCATTTTCAAATGAAACTTAGTTCGAATTAGGTTTCAGTTTCGAAATTTGGATTTAATGAACCAATGGTTATTAAGTAACTGATGCTAAATGTCTTAAAACAAACATAACTCTTTTCTATGAAACCCCTTTTACTCAACATTTTCTTCTTTTTTTTTTTTAATTTTAAATTTATGCTTTAAATTAGATTGCTAAATAAACATTTAAAAGTCATAGAACTACTTCGCCACTTTCAAAATTTAATAGAAAGCCTTGTTACGTGTTCTCCCTCTTTCCCTTGTGAACGCCATCCCTTCATTAAAATACGTATAAAAATCCTCCTCTATACGAAATATAATCTTCATAAAACTCTCATTCCGAACAAAACAGAGACAAAAATTTATATATAGATATAGAATATATATGTATTTTAAAATATAGTTCATTCGCAATGAGGGAGAGAGAGGACTGGTTCTAGCTTTATTGATTTTATGTAACTAAGACATTCTTCCCTATACAAAATTTTAAGTTTTAAAACTAAGCATCCAACTCTAGCTACATAGCTAGCAAAGCTAGCCCGGGAAATGCAAAGAAAATGAGGGAAAAGTGCGTATAGAGAAACTATAGGATGGTATATGTCGAGACGGTGGTGTAGAGGGATGGAAGAAGTAAAAGAACTGGGAAAGTTCGACGAGGAGAAGGCTGGCTGGCTGGCTGACTGGCTGGTGGTGGTGGTTTAGGTTGGTGATGGGAGAAATGTTTGGAAAGTAAAAGGGGTTGTGCGGGATGTGAAGGCTTGACGTGCCCTTGGGTTTTTCACTTTCATTAGGGAAATTCGGGCGGAGTTTCATGAAATTTGCGTAAAGGAAAGTTTTATTATCGCGGATAGAACATCTGGTTTCTCTGTATATAGAATAGGATGATGGTCTCTGTAGCTGAGGTTTTTATTTTGATTGTGTGAGAAAGAGCGAAAGAGAGGGTGGTCTTCTTTTGCTTTGAAGAAGAGATTATAAAGTTTTTCCGTTGTGACGAGATCTTTATAAAACTGTGCATGCTTTGAATAATCATTGGGTTTTCTTGTACAAACTCAAACCCGTTAATGATCTAATTAAATTTTTTATTGATTCCTTTTATCTTTGGATTTTTTTCTGAAATGTCTTAGCGGCCTTAATGACATTTCTAAACAAAGCAACTACTTTTCAATCAGATCAATCAGATTTAATTTCCTTTAATACAATTTTTTGACCATCATCCGTCATCGAATAAAAAGGCTATTATTATCCTCTCTACGTCTCTCTCTCTCTCTGTCTATCATTTTCGTTTAGAATTGATGCTTAACCTCATTAGGTCATCAGCAACAGCTATAATAAACATCTAAATAGATTAAGCTGTTATGCACCAGCCAGAGTATAGATACCCGTCTCTTAATTTGCGACGTACAGAAAAAATGAAATAAAATAACACCCAATCTTTAAAAGGTCAAAAGGGCATCTCTAAGGAGCATAATGGTTACATATTGTGATAAGTGAAATTATAAAAAAAAGAAATGAATTTCTTTATATTACATTGAAGAATAAACAAATGTCTATCTATACTTAATGATTATTTTATTTTATTTTATTTTTAATTAATTTTTTTTGCTCTAAAATCTCTGAATAATGAGAGAAAGAAACATTACGGGGCCTTCATCCACCAAGTAACAAACCGTTACTATTTTACCAACACGGAGGAGGAATATGAAGTTGATGATGAGATGATGATGATGATTATCTTATCGTGATAAAAAACTGTCCAGTTGAATGAAGGTTGTTTTAGTTTCAATGTCAGTATAACACAAGGCAACACTAATGTGGTTGTTGTTTCGTAGTACTGGTATTTTCCGAAAATGACTTAGCATCTTAATTCATTCATATATTTAGTATGAAAGGACTACTAGAAAGATAGGGAGCTATTAGAGAGCAATTAATTGAAATATGTAATTAAAGTAACATACTATATCAATAATATAGTATGTTAATACACTATATATGTACTATATATATATGTATATATACTACATACTTACTATTGCAATGGAAAAGCTATAAAATCTAAATCTAATTGACATTAAAAGCAAAAGAAGCAAACTCATCTTGCTTATCAGTCTTTTGGAATTCACGCAATGTGTCGTAGCGCAACGAATCATCAAATAGAATTCGGTCGGAAGCTAATAACTCATTAAAAATATCATTATCTTTTAAATGATAAAAATAGCATATTTGAATACAAGTGTGAAAAACCGCTTCTTTTTTGTTGCGAACGAGTTTGAAACACGAGCTGCGCAGCAGTGATTGTTTCATTAGTGAGCAATGTGACCACCGAAAATAGGCGTGTTTCACACTCGTATTCAATGCTATTTTTTGTAGTGAACTAATTTTAAGCAACCAATAATTAATTGCAAACATTAATTATATCTGTCATTTAATCTAGTAGTTGCTCTGTTATTGCTGAAAGTAAGTGGTGTGGTATTAAGTCAGTTTAGAAGATGAATTTTCATATAATATAATTAAAACATTACGAAATTAAATTATTATAAGTCACTAGATTGCGTGCGCGAATGTTCTATTTCTTCGTACTCTAATCGACTCAAAAAAGTGTCGACAATTTCACTTTTTCTAGTTCGGTGCCGAAAAGTCTACTTTTCGACACCCGTTTTAGTCGATTTGAGTGCTGAAAAGTAGAAGTTTTTCGCATGCAATTTAGTAACTTATAATAATGCAATTTCATAGTTTTAATTGTTAGATTATATTAAAATTCATCTTCTAATCTCACTTAATTCCACAGAATCTACTTTCAGCAAAAACAAAACAATTTCTGGATTAAATGGCAGACATAATTAATTTTAAAAATTAATTATTTGTTCATTAAAATTATCTCATTAGAAAAAATATCGTTGAATACGCGTGTTTAAAACCGCTTTTTGATGCTCACTAAGCATTAAGCATAAGTGATTCACACTTGTATCCAAATATATACTATTTCAGCATCGAATTGGAAAAACATCCTTATTGCATAAAACCAACCAATTAAATACCACCCATCAGTCCAGTTTTTGAATAGACACTTGAGAATATATGTCTATATAGATATGTAGGTAGCATACATACATTACATGTTTACTACTAAGTATATACATTCGTATATACTTAATATACATATGAATACATATAAATATAATGGGTCGAGTTTGATGATATATATTTTGACAAATTTAGAAATCTCCTGACCTCCAAATATCTCCTCTTTTTAATAATGCGAAATGAAATGTGTACGATATATGCAGAAATACATGTGATACATATGTATGCATACAAGTAGTAGTTATTATTTTCAGATTTTATTAATTTGTTATTTTTAATCTTTGGCCCGATTTTATTTTAATTGCATTATTTATAATACGATCATCTGTCAGAGAGCAATTAATTAAAATTGAAAGAATTTATAAATTAAGAATTATGACAAATGAAGCTGACTTCAAAATTGGCACCAAACGGGAGCAATCTCAACGTGTTGAGTCAGTTTTAGAGATCTCATCTGAAATATTATCTTATCACAGCGTTTAAGATGAATATTCAAAAGTGCAATAGGGGCTTTAGATTGTAAGTTAAACTGGACATGAAAATAATTTAGAAACTAAGAGCTTTTCCAATATCATAGATAATTAATAATATACAGAACGACCAATTAAGAATTACCCAATTTAATTATTTTGCAAATTAATTAATATCAAAAACTGTTAAGAAAAATTTAAACAATTCAAAAATACACTTTGATAACCTAGCATAATATGTATAACAATACATCGCCTATGTATGTACATACATTATAGCCTCATTTCGTATTGTATTGACTATTGCTAATTTTATATTTAAAAACGATTATTTTTGTTTATGTTTTTATTGTATTGGATAATGTTATTGTTATTATATTATTATTATTTGCCTATTTTCTGCCTTAGATAACCTTCAAACTATACATATATTATGTACATCACTAATAATACATATTTCAATATGTATTATTATGAGACAAGATTTTTTGCAGCTATCTCTGTAAATATTCATGTTTAATTATAATGTAAAAGTATATATGTATATTAATCTTTAATTAAAAGTTGCAACATAAATTAAATTGTGGTTAAACTTTATTATAGCGATGTATAGACGCTCCGATTACATCTTCAAGTTGCGTGCCACACTAACGTTATTCGCGCCATACGATTTACAACTGATGGTGTTATGATGTCAACCGTGCGCTCAGATAAGTTAAGACACAGGATCGGCTAATTGCTCTCTAGTAAGTCAATCAGAGAATGTCTGTTCTTGTTTATTTTTCTGGGACAAATTATGAGGAATTTCCGTTTAATTTTATTTCAATGGATTTCGGTTCTATCTAGTGCGATATCAAAATTGTCGAATTCGCTATCTAAACGAATTTTCACACAAGTTTTAATGTGAAGGAGTGGTACTTTAGCATACCTTTAATAAAAATGTCAGTAAACTAAACACGTTGCTGTAGTGACTAATATAAGATAATAGAAACTAACCGTTCCCATGGTAACAAAATAAAATCCCACAATAAACAAATCTGCCGCTATATGTTTTCGAAACAAATGAAATAGTATCTAATGGTAATTGAAATTCTATTCATTTTGTTTATAATTACCACATTAGAAAAAATATCGTCAAATATGCAAGTGACAAGTCATTTCATTAATTATAAAGCTCACTGCTCTGAATAGCTCGTTTTATAAAACTACACACAATTCCCTTATTACACTTGTATTAAAATATATCTATGACTGGGCTTACCTTAGCTGGAACGTATGATATGTACAGTTTCACAAAATCCTATTTGAGAGTACACATTATCACACCAAATAAAACTAAAAACTATTAGCAATTTTTTTTGCGACGTCAACATTACTATTATTATTATTATTATTATATATTTAATCGGATAACTACAAACGCTGGGATAATTTAAATTAATAAATATACATATAAGTATGTAAGTGGTCTGTCTGAGTATCTAAAACCTAAAACTGCTAATGGATTCACTTACGTACGACATATGTATCTACATAGTCGATGTTAGAAATAGATATATCATTTTCATTTTGAAAAATGTGTACAAATTTTACAAAATTATTCGCGAATGATAATAAATAATTAAAGGAGCGCGTTTTATTGTGGTAGGTTGTAGTATATGTACACTGTTTACATTTGTATTTGTGTGTCGCATTGTAAAAATAAAAATAAATAAAATACGAGTTACGTAATAACCGTGGTCAGGACAGAACCTGATGTGCGTAATTTTATTTTTATTTTCTTTATAATAATTTAATTGCAATGAATGCAATTACAGAGGTGAAATATTGTCAGCGACGGTTTACACTAACAGACAAAACACAACAGATTTGTTCTTCTTTTAATAGGCGATAAATCCTGACAAAAATTAATTAAGGGATCTCGGGAAATTTAACCAACATTTGGATACATAATATTTCGTACGACAGTATTTCACTATGTTTTTTTCTTTTATTTCCTTTTGTTCTTTATATTTTAAAATTCATAAATTCGATTATGAAAAACGTTTTTCAGCTGACATTGGTACATCGATTTTCTTTTCGTACGTATTATTTAACGACAGAAATTTTTACATTTGCTACTTATGAAACTTCTTAATATTCATCATGGTTTATAGATTTCCTATTCTGCTCTTTTTATGTAGTTTGAGGGGTTTTTCACCACCTAACTAAATGGAAAAAGGTGGGGAAATGGAAATGTCGTAAGTAAATAAGGCCATAAATTTTTGTCTTACGGCAGGAGTTTCTCTTATTTTTCAGTTTTTTTATTATTGTTGAGAATTGATTTTGAAGAAGTGCAGATCAATTGGCTATGATTAAGAATCCATTAAAACTCGATTCCTAGAGAAAACTAGTATTAACTTTGAATTTGTTTCTCATTTTTTATTATCTTTTTATATTCTTAGGTAGATTAGATTATTAATCCATTTTAATTGAAAAAATAAATAGATAATATTTTGCACTTAAAACAAACATTATTAATGATAATTATTATTATTGAATAAATAAAAAAACACAATTTTTTTCTCTCCTTCTCATTAACGTGCACAGTATTGCCACTGGTTTGGTTTGGTCTGGTCCTTGAAACAAGATCATGCAATTTTTATCAATTTTTAATATTATTACCCACACGAAAAGCTGAAACATTTTTTTTCTTGTTGCTATGTGTCGTTACTTACTATCACATTTTTATCGTGACTGAAGGTTATATCAAACTCTAGTTTTTTTTATTTGTATAGGAGATAATTTTTATAATAATTCAAACACTATTACAGATAAATGTTTGCCAAATAATTATATGTATATTGTATATCAATGTTTATGAAATAAAAAAAATGCGACAACGACGATATCATTTGTTATGAATTGTTATGGATTCATTATATTTTTATATAAATTAATTAATTTTGACTTGAAAAAAACTATTTTCATTTCCAATCTTAAAAATGTCTGTTTTCAATTATGGGCAACTATTTTCCTTCGGACATGTCGTCCATCCTACTCTCGGACCAGTCACAAAGTAGGACGTAAACGCACCCTAGAGCCACATTTCTGTCACTTAACTCATAAGTTCATTGATGCATCGTCCACTCGTAGTTGCCCGATGCTAGGCATTCATCCGTTAACTAATTGCAATTGTTTACCAGTTACTTCCTGGTGTCAAAAAAAAACAATGATAAAAACCGCATCTCTGTCAGATTTACATATTAAACTGTGGTGAAATGAAAATGAAAAAATGGTTCACAAAACCACGGCAAAAATAGATGAGTTTCGTACATACAACATGATATTGAATGGATCAAATTGAAATATGTCTTTTTCTGCACAAAAATCTTTTCCCATATATATCTACTATAGTCTACATATAAGATATCAGATTCGTGTGACTATTATGTATATTTATTTGTACAAGGAATAGGGGCATTGCTAATTTATTATTTCATTTCTGCTACGTATACGAAACAGGTATTTGAATAGGAAATTATATGCTTCTTTCTTCGTCGCAAAGAATTCTCAATTCAATCATTCATTCAGGGTTTCGAAGGTTGCCAAATGATATAGAAAAGTTATTGTTTTCCGCATAAATTAGTGGACAAGGTAATTAGTGCCATAATTTTCTCTGGGAGCTCTGAAAGTTTTCATTTATAATAGCAAAAACCATTAGTGTTGCTAAATACAGAAGTATGGCAGCCAGAAGTTTGAAATGTCGACAATTTGGCACCGTAGCAAAACTCTTTAAAATAGACAAAAGGGCAATGGATTAGTCTGCTTCCCATTGCGAATAATTCTCTTAAAAAAGGGGTCTAAAATATATGTAAAAATCCAGTCCTTTTAGAAAAAGATCTATAGAAATACTTCCCCTCGTAACTAGTGCAGGCTGTACATGTGTGTGTTGTAATAGCAGCACCATCAACAGCAGTCTCAAGATTTGAATAGAACCGGTCTTTTCGTCGTCGTCGTGCGATATTTTCGCAAGAATAAAAATACAAAAAAAAAACTGCATAGATTCGCTTAGATTTTTTTTTTTTTTTGTTTTTTAGGGCAGTCTCTTTCTTTCAGATTTCTTTCTATTATAACTTTTGGTTTATTCTTTATTAATTTCCACCAAGTAACCTGGCGACCTAAGCGTACAATACCCGTACGTTTACTGTGGTAAAATAAACTACAGACTGCTGATGCTGTTTGAACTAGTAACCATTCTTATCGGTTGTACCTACTACAGCAAAAAGAATTTATTTTTTTATGGGTCAATTTGATTGCAAAGTTTCATATTTTCGAATTATTACCATAAAAGATATACCTATAATATAATACGATGTGAAAAGAATAAGTAAACGAACTTTAGGAAAGCCAGACAAACCAGTTGGCAGAATTTTCGAATGATTGAATCAGCTTTGGCAAAGCAAATTCTTTTTTTGAATAAGTAAAAGAGACGACCTCCAAAGTGCTGGTTTTATTAAATGGATTTTTTATATACAATAATTTTAAACTAGCAGTTTTACACATTACAAATACACACA
Organism: Platypus cylindrus; assembly: GCA_949748235.1. Lineage (NCBI taxonomy): Eukaryota > Metazoa > Arthropoda > Insecta > Coleoptera > Curculionidae > Platypus > Platypus cylindrus. The sequence goes on along the minus strand of OX456488.1, from coordinate 51,163,593 downwards.
CATACATATGCGAATGCCTTGACCTATTACAGAATGTATTAAACTTAGGACAAAGAATATAGCGCTTTCTCTTCGAGTGAAATAATATTTTTTTATCACAGAGAAGAATGAGAGAGAGAGAGAAAGAGAGAGATAATTGAAGGCATTTTTTGTATACCATGTAGGTATGCAAATCACGAAATAAATAAATAAAAAATAAAGAAGAGATAAATCTCTTTTCTTCGATATAGGTTATTCAATATCAGTCATCAATCATCATACATTAGAGAATTAATTAGAAGTACCTATCGATGTTTATCGATTCACACAAAGTTTGATAATATTTAGATAGAGGCCTTACTGATCCAATCGTCATTGGCTTTTAATTATATTTAGCCCAACTAGTTTCTATGTTAGATTACCGATTACGTTTTTCGTTCTTTTGCTTATTAAAGCAAAAACAGCTTCTGTCGATTATGATTTCATAATTCTGTCTTCTTGTCGTTAAAAAGCACCAGCAGCAATGGCAGTAGCCGGATATTAATCCTGTTGTGGCAGCTGTCTAGTTCCTGCGTGAATATATTATTTTCTTTCGACCGTTCTGCATTTATTTTATTGTTTAATATACATTACAGATGTCAAACTTGTATGACTAGAGCGAAATATGAAATTTCTTTAAACTTTATGAATATTACAGAATTTTATCAAATAAAAAAAAACTCTGAATACCTAGAAAATTGTCTAATGGTTAAATTGTTTTATTAGTAGACTTATATTTATATTCTGATATATGCTAAATAACATCTGTATGCATATTAATAGATAGATTGAAAGACACACACACAACACACACACATCACCATACACACAATCATACAATAGTAAAATGCAATGGCAAAAGCAGCAGCAGCAGCAGGAATCCTTCCTGCCCACCAGACGCTTGTCTAACCTAGAAACTAGTTGGCCTAGACCATGGCTAGACGGTTGCTAGACGGGTCATTAAATGGCGCTGGTATTTTGTTTACAATTTACGTCACTATTCAACTACGACTACGAGTGAGTTTCACTTTCTATTTCTATTCGTAATGAACGAACGAATAGCATTAACTAAGGTTAGTTATAAATAGAAATAGAGAGAGAGAGAGAGAGATGAAGTTCAAGTTTTCGTATAATTGTAATTAGAATATTAGAATATGAGCACATGGATTTAAAATCGCTTTGTATCGAGGACATCAATGCATATCGATATGTATTATGGTACCTATACTATTTACAGAGTGAGTGTAGAATATAAACATTGATTAGCAGTTTCCTGTTTGGTTGGAAGTCAACTATTTAGGTCAGACGGGAATATTGTATTATATGCAGTTGAAATTCTATTGAAATATTTGCGTATAATGAACCAAACCATTATTATTAACTCCCTGACGAATGATTTCATCATGTGAACCTCCCACCAATTACGATGGTGATTTGACCTTCTAAAAACGCATCTGTTTTTGTCTAAACTTAACTCTATATGTATGTATTACTACTAACTGACGTCCAAAGCAAAATGCAAAATGCAAATTTTCTATGGCATTCGTAAAGTTTGTTTGTTTGTTATTTAACCTTGAATGATGTCGTGGACCTTTAAATTGGTCGCCTCACAAAAAAATAACAATAGTAAATTAGAATGTCTACTGCAACAACACTAATGTTTATTGTTCTTGACTTGGAATATAACAAAAAAAAAACAGAAGTTTATATTATCTCAGAGAATGGAAGTCTATGTGTGTGTGCGTGAGTGTGTGTGTGCAGTTATACATATATTTTCATTATAATTTATGGAAGTCATTTCGAGTGCATTCGGGGACAAATAGCGATTTTTTAAAAAATTAGATATTCTATGGCAAGAAAAAAAATTTTGATTGAATCCTGCCTTCTTGCCCTTATATGTAGGGGGCTATGGTCAATTCACTTGTCTTGCGTAAACTGTTATTACGTATCTATAAGTGTACAACTGAATTTGCGTTTAATAAATAAATAACAGACATTACGATTATTAACTTTTATATTATTTAACGTCTTTAATAATTTCATTTTAGTATAATATAAAGAATATTACGAATATAAAGAAGAAATTAATTTTTTAAAGAGAAATAGAGTTAGTGATTACAACTGACAGACAGCAATGACAGATATTAGGCGGTTGGACGCATCACTCCACCATCTCATTTCTCATAAGTGTTATAGAGGTTCTTACTTCTATAGTTCTTTGGAATTTTAAATGTAAAATATAATAAATACTAAAATTGGTAGTGACGAAATTCAACAACTATTTTGGCCAAAATTGGACACCAAATAGACTTTAAATTAGTAACACATTTCTCAATTTTGAGACGTTGTCTCAAACAACATTTATCAATCTAATCATTGCCTGTGCTATTGTAGAACCCCTATTTCGTGTTTCCATTAGGTTAAATGAAAGGTTAAGACCAGGAAAACGGGCCATAACGATGATGTCGCCCTAAAAAATCTCTAGACAATAAAATTATTATTATCACTATGGTAATCGTCAATTAGATGAAACTGTGAACGTTGCAAATGCTGCTGAAATATGCCATTATTAGCAATTGAAACCTATTTGCTTCTACTATTTATCGTTATCGCAGGTCACTAAATACTTTCCATTTGCCTCAGATTCTAACTTACGCCACTGATTTTCATCCCACGGACCACGAAACAATCTAGCCATCCTATCGATGGGTTCCTCTTTCTCTCTCTATGTGATGAGAAACCATTTTTCGGGGTGATAGGGGGGACACGAGGAAGAAGAAGAGGAGGAGAAGGAGGTGAAGAACTAGCAACAAGAACAGCAAAAGAGCCCACGACTTCGCAATTTTCGGCAGGAAAGCCGGCCCCCCCAAAATCTATGGGAGGTGATGCGGGTGGGACGAAAGGGGCGCGGGTAACGAGTTGCATAGGCAGTATGTGTATACATATATAGATATGGCGAAAGTGCACCCATGCGTTCCTAGCAGACAGCCGAATTGCACCAGGCCCGAGGTCCATGAACTTGCGGCCGCGGTTCCTCGCTGCCCCCTTTGCCCCACCAATTTGGCCCCCTTATAGAGAAAACCGCCGTCGAAGAAATGTTTCGGCACTATGGCCTACTATATGTGCATTTTTAGCGATTGCCAATGTCTAGTGGTAAAGAGTATAAAGGAAAGAAAAGGATAATCCTATTTTAAAGCGGTACCAAGACTAAGAAGAAGATAGAAGATTCTAATGGGATTTTAGGAGTCATTGAATGATGAATTAAACAAAAATGAGATACAGTTTATCATTTTAGGCGTTTTTAGTAAATACGTAAATTATTGTTCTTCTACGATACGTATTCATTCGTATCTAACTGTATTTATTGTTATGGTTTTTAGTAGTAGTTACAAATGAAATGATAATAATGTAAACCAATAGTAAAATGAATATTGTTTTTAAACGGTTTGACTTCAAGATGATACGATTACAACACTATTATTATCATTTTATTGTTATTGCTGCTTATAATAATATGAAGAGTATTTGTGTCGCATCCTTGTATGAATACAATTAAAATAGGTGTGTTTGATAAAGTTGTTTGTGAATATTTGCATTTAATAGCCAAGAAGCCTTTTTCAGAACAAAGAAACTATAAAATTAATTATTTAAAGAATTTCGGTGTACCGTACACATTTAAACGTTATTTTAGATTTTAAATAGGAGTAAGTCAATAGCTGGAAAATATACTTTTGTATAAAAGGAAAGTTTCGTGTGGTTGAATTGGTTCGGTCCGCTTTCTGTCTAAATACATAATTAAGTATGTACATATGTAGTGACGATGATGATGCGTTCTAACCTTAATATTCATAATATAAAGAAAAGAATGAAAACCACAAAATATTCAGCAATATCCAAAATAGAAAAGAATCAAACACCGTTATGTTTGTGCGGTCGTTTTAAACCGAATTATAACCAACACAGCATATAGCTGACTTTAGAAACTGTGTACATCGTACCTACATGTACGATATTATTCATTCTGGCTTCAACATCCGCCACTGCACGGGAACAGCACCACCGACTAATATAATGGTTGCTTCGCATCTGAGATCTTGGTGAATAATGAATATGATCGGATAAGATGCAGTATACACTGGCCTTTAATCTTTAATTTATAAATTAATTCAGAGAAATATGTTTGAGATAGTAAATTAGTATTTTTATAAAATACAATTGGTTCTTAAATAAATGACGTCGAAATTTGAAATTTGTGAAATATGAAACAAACAAGGATACATTTGCGTGCATGTATTAAAATTGATAGATTAACGTAAATAGTATTGAGAAAGGTTTGTTTTTCATTTAGATAGAAAATTTTCTGTTATTTTTAGTAAATTAGTCAGCACACAAAATATGTTGTATCAAACGATATAAAAGAAAAATATATGTATAACTTTAATAACAAATATCAACTATTTTGGAAAATATCCAACAAAATCGTAATCCATAATAGATTCATTTCTCGAAACCGAGGTTATTGAATTCAAACTAAACTTTGCTCGACATTATATTATACGTACACAAGTATGTTGTTAGTAAAGGTCAAAAACGATTGAATGGATAAGGAAAAATGTCGTCAGCTGCATTAATTCATAGAGAAATCTAGTCAGTGCTTTCTTTTACTAAATGAAAATACAGTAATGTCGGACACGTCCCCAACGTTCAAAAGAAAAGGAAAAAAGACTCACTGTTTGCAGAGAAAAAACTCACGCAGTGCTAAATAAAAAATACAGACGAATTTTATCATGAAATTACGAATACAAATATTTAAAATTTACAGAAAAATAGGTTAATGCCGCATCAGTTCTTTTCAAAAATAAAAACGGCATATATATACATATCTACTTTGCATACTACATAGTGCATCGGACCTGATGTGATTATATTTTTAACGTATGTTTAAAAAGAAAAATAAAAAGAAAAGCACGGTTTTCTGGCTTCTGATTCTATATTGGATTTTTATTATTTGCTGCTTTTTTGGGCGTCTATGTGATCTCAAATACGTTCGGTAATTTATCTGAAATTTTAGATTTTTAGCTAAACTGATTAATAATAGTTAATCCGCAATTAACCTAATTGCTTAATTTTAACTATTTTTTAAATATGAATATAAAATTTAAACAAACAAACTGAATTAGGGAAACAACAGAAAATAACTAGACAATAGTATAATATATAATTCAGTAGGAATTTAATGATAACCATTAAGCGGTAGTAGAATGCTGCTCGCACTTTATCTAAAGCGATCGTTTACGAACTATCTAAATTGGTACACCACAATGGTGAATTCGATTGGCCAAAAAGTGTGGAACTAGTGTCTCCCTTAAAACGAAATAATTAAAAAAACTTAATGAATAGAAGACATTAAAGGGAAATTGTAATCATTAAAGTATTTACATCTAATATTTATTTTACAAGAAAATTTAATGTTGCAATGCGAAACTAGTTCCACACTTTTTGCCCAATGGAATTCACCATTATATGAAAAAAGGGGGGACATTGCTTATATTAACACTTAGTAATTAGTATTTGTTCTACAAGAAGATAAACTATATTTTGTCTAATATAATTTTTAGGTGAAAATCAGAAGGTACGATTTTACAACCGTATTCATCAATGTAGATACTGTAGCTGATAGATGCAACGATGCAACCTCTGAGATACTATAGAAGCAGACGGCTCTATACATGATCGTTATTAATGTTATCGTCAATTTTTGACCTCATTTTAATTCTAGTTCAATTAAATGACATTGTAGTTGAAGTTGTCTATATATTTAACATTTGTTCGTTATTTCGATTACTATTTTATCTTTTTAAGACTAAATGAGTAATGAATGAAAATGAAATTAACGAATAATGCAAACCATAAGTATGGTATATTGAGCTTGAGTTATCTCTCTTAAAATTTAGAAAAATCCAGATAAAATAGAAAAAAGTATTTTCAGAGTGACACATTTATATACATAAAGTGAAATCCCGTGCACAGGTATTATTCATCCTAATATTGTAACAAGTAAATAATAATTTTACACATAAAATCATATTTCCAATCATTTACTCATAGTTTCATAGCAAATCGAGACTGGTGGGTCATCACACCCTTAATAGACATGTATTAGTCACTGTTTCTAATGACAAAGTAACTTCTAGATATCTCGTACATGTATTTACCAAAATAGTTCGACTTAAATGATGTAACACGTAACTAATAATATAGCTATTTAAATAATTATTAGTATCAAAATGCCAGCTTTTTAAAAAGAAGATATGACCAAATTCCTCGACTTCTTTACAATAAAACCCTCATCGTTCTATTTTAGAAATCATTCTAATCTTTTTTAATATATTATTGTTCTAGATGTTACTCAGTTAACTCAATAACTACTCAGTTATTGTAGTTTTTCGGATTATGGGCAGAGAAAAAAAATATAACCACAGTATTTTTTTATTCAATTGCCTTTCTAATTAGTATGATAAATCGGCAATAAATCGAACAACTAAATGCTCTTAATTTTCTTTCATTTCTTCATGCATTGCAAGGATTCATAGTGATTAAATTTTCTTATATTTCGAACGTAGCAAATTTGAAAATGTTTGGCTAAAAACTAAATTTAAAATTCTAAATGCGTTTTAAAAATATGTTATGTGCACTCTAAGCAGGCTTTCGCTATTTTTAAATTTATTTTTATCGTTCGATGGGTACAATGTACTTTAGGCGTCCTTTTTTTGCATATTAGCTATGCGGTCATCCAAAAAATAATAAAAAAGAAGCGGTCGTTTTTCGATAGTATTATAATAATTGCATGCAATTCCTATAGTCTACTCCCCTTTTATTTAGGCAGGTAAAATAGTTTCAATCATTATACATGTATAATGATTCTATAGCAATAAATATATTGTTATCCTTTATACGAAAATAGGAATTATTACTTTGTAATACACAAAGTGATTATCATCATCAATGTGTTAAACTATGCGACGACAACATTCAACAAATTTTCCAAAAAAATTAAACGAAATGAAAACAAAAAATCATTTATTGATCCATTTCATGTATCCCCAAAATGGAATTCTTTAATAACGAAAATGACGAACGAAATCCTTTTTTCCTCCTACTTTCTATCTGACAAATGTAATATTTATTTCCTTCTGCGAAAACGACATAAAAAGCTTACTCCTCACGTCACTCCACCCCTGGATAAAAACCTATACCTACCTACTACTCACTACACAACTATGTATAGCAGCACCACCACCACCACCACCACCACCACCTCGTATTTTATATAGGCCTATGCCTAATATTATAAACACATAAATTTTAAAAGTAAAGCATACATCAGCTAAACGAGGGGCTCCATGTATTCTGTTTTCCCCCGTAGTTCCCCCAACACCCGCTTCTTGTTCCTGCTGCTGTTGCTGCTGCTCAACTTTCCTCTCGCTTTCTCCCATTTTCCTCTCTTTTTCTCTATAATATTTTCTCTACCAGGAGCAAATTGAAACTTTTCATTTCATTGTAGTTTTATACAATATAATGGGGTAATATTTGGAAATAATTACAGCTATGTTTTTATATTGGCATTTGTTAAAACTCGGGGAAATTTCAATTGAAACTAAGCAAAGCATTATGTGTATGTTTCGACGTATTAATTACTGCGAATTTCTAAGTTTTCTAATAGAATTCTTTTATAACTCATTTGCCTATCTGTCAATCTCTAGGAATTTCAATAGAAGCTTAAATATTCCGGGAAAGTAATATGTATATCAGCTGCAATACCACAGCACAATATCTGCCCACTGATGAAAATTAACAAATTAACAATTTTTTTCAATAATTTTTTTTCCGATTGCGACTGGTATAATTTGCACATCCCCCCGGCATCCCGCATGCTGCTCCACTTCCCTCCACTCTTTCTCTTCTCTAGCTCTAAATACTAAACCGGGAAACGGGGAATAAAATCGAGAGAGAAAGCTAAAAACGCAAAATAGAGCTCAATGCGAAAATATGTACAATGAGTCCCTAGCAAAAATTTCGGTGTGGGTGGTGAGGTGGCATTGATGATGAGCGGAGGTGGATGAGGCGGTGGTTGAGGGTGAGGGGTTTCCAGGGTTTAAATGAAAAGGGGGGTAGTGTGTAGAGTTGTATAATAGTGAACAGAGAATGATGAGGTTGGTGCGCGGCAGAGTAGAGGTAGAAGGAGTGAGTGCGGAGTAAAAGACCTAAGAGGGGAAATGTAAACTGCGGGAAGTCCCGGGGCGGAAGTATACTTTCCGTACGTAGTGGAGAGTAAGAGTGATAGAAGGACAAGAAGTGGCGTGCAGGGAGGGTAGGGAATCCATCCAGCATCTAAAAAGGATGCCGGTCTTTGGACCATTTAAACGCATCACACTTTTTTTTTCTGGTGCTCTAAATATCAGGGAATGTGAAGGACGCTGGCAACTATTTTTGTGAAATTTGATGTTTGACTTTATACTTGAAAGTTGAGACCAAATTAACTTTTAATCTAATTCATCTAATCACTATTAACCTACTGAATGTATTTCTAACGTTTTTTCATGTTTAAAGGGGTATCCACTAATATTTCTAACGATTTCTATTTTTACAACTTTTATGACATGAAGCAACATTTGTATTACAAAAAAGAGCAAATGAGAAAGTACGAGGGTATTCTCCCCGCTATTCCAATTTCCTCTTTTTATGATTATATTTGTTTCTTTTTTCGTACTTTGTTTCGTAACGCAGAACGTAGTTGGTCCATATTAGTTATCTTCGAATTTTATAATCTCAGCGTTTATTTGTGTTCCTGATGATGGTATGTAGTCATGGAAACGCCGCGAAGATCGAGTTGTACTCCCTTAGATGAGTATATAGTAGTAAATAGTAAAAGTTATAGATTTTTTAATCGGGTCTTTTAGACCTTACTGGCAATGCTCTACTCTATCATTCTCTTTCTCTTCTTCTCTTTCTATCACTTTTTCTCGTAGTAACAAAAATTCTAATTCCTGCGCGACGCAATGCGTTTTAAAATTTAGGCGTCGCGCATGGCAAATTAATTTAGAAAAAAAAGTTTGTCATTTTCATGATGAATTTTTTTATCTTTTTCTAGCTTGGAATTCTCGTTTTTCGCACTTTTTCCTTTAAGTATAGACAATGAATAGGAAATCCTCACGGATAAAGATAGGCAGTGGTGAGCAATGAGTGAAGAAAAAGTTAAAGCGTGTTTCACTGAGTTTACTTAGTCGAGGATTTTACTTTTTTAGGACAAAAATCAGCTGGAGTTGACGGACAATTTTTATTTCCCGAAATAGAAAAAAGCCAAATGTAAAATTGGGCCGACGCTTGTAATGGAATCCTTCATTTTTGCTTAAAGAATCAAATAAATTGAAGCAAACTTGAGACAACAGGATAATATCTACTGGAAATAGATTTTAAAAGTAGAATAACTTCTTAACAGCTAAGCGGAACCACTATAAGAACACTGTGTACTTCATAAATCTGTAATATTCGTATCTCAAATCTCAATTAAGGCCTCGAGGTGTGTAAAAAAATATGTTTTAATGTATATTTTAAAGTAGAAGCCCCAATAGATAACTATTGGGGAGTTCGCCAGGGGGGAAGTAGATGATAGCGAGAAAAGAACAAAAGGGATCTCGTTATAGATGAAATAAAAAGAAGGGTGAGTTTATGCGTAGGTGAATAGCACGCACATTTTGCAAAATGAGCGGAAGAGGTTAAGGGGGGCAGAAGATTGTCGGTGTTAAAAAGTGCGATCGATATGAATATGCTTTAAAATGTGGATTTTATTTCAACAGGCTGCTATTACTGCTGCTGCTTACTGTTGTTGATCTAGCTCATTTATAAAATGTGTGCTTGAAATGATGTATTATGGAGCAAAATGGAGATATTTTTGGTCAACAATTTGCATAGAAGAAAAATGCTATAGCATTTCAACACTTTATTAGGTTTGAGTGGAAGAGAAATCAGGGATAAGTGATGTTGACTAATGCCGGAAGTAGAAATTTTATAAGGAAAAGGGCGCCTTATACAGTAGTGGATGTTTTGTTCTAGTTAATTATGTTTACAGGACCTTGTAATCACCCGAAGATTACTAGAGAACCAAGAGATAAAAAACCGATTAGGAACTTGATTTAACTGTCTCTTGATGTTATGCATCGAAGTTCTTCTTCAGTCTTGAACAAGAACAAAGTCATTCCCAAAAATCTGGACTTTCAATCTAAATAAAATATAATAACAACACTCGCTCTCTTCAGTTATAAAAAAAATAGAAAGAAATAATTAAATTCGATTCTGCTCTCGACTCTAACCCGGGAAAGCGCGTAGCGCAGTAACCCTTTTCACGTACGTATCTCTCATTACTTTTCCAGTTTTCCTATCCATTCCTTTTTTTACCCCTTTTCTCTCTAACCAACTTTTATTTAAATATCGATTATAAACCCGTACATTTTAATGAAAAATCTGTACGCAGGCAGAGAATGAGGAGGCCAGAGAGTAAAGGGAACGATGTTGGGTGAGTGGGTGACTGGATGGGTGGATAGATGGTTGGTTGGTTGGGTAGTTGGATTCTCTATATAGTATGTATAAAACAGAAACAGAAAAAGCAGTCCCCGATTTAAATGAATTATTTTTAATCCCTCTTGGGATATTTGAATAAAATATTAGTATGTATGTGTTATCTTTTGTATTTAATTTTTTTCTCTCTTTCTGTGTACTGCCTACTGGTTAGAGGGTTTTATTACATATGTATTTGAATGTATAATGGAGGATTTTTCCATTTTTAGAATGAAACCGGAAGTTTGTTCCAACACTGGCAGAATTTGAATAGACTTATGCATTCAAATATATATATATATATATATATATATATATATATGTTTAAATTTTTTTTGGCAAAAAATTGCTAGTTACGCTACTGTTTGCTACAGCATCACACCAAATAGCGTGCATTCAAGTGCATCCAAAAAAATTTTTTTTTTTTTTTATTTATATTTTTGTTCGAAGTCCAAAAAATATTTACGATCATCGTTTGTTCTGTGTAGAGAAAGTTTAGTTGCGCAAATTTAAAAAAAAAAATGCATTAAAACTAAACGATCATCATTATTATTATTATTATAAATTACGAATGTAGAAGAAGTTATTGGGTGCATTGAGATGTAGAAAGTGGTTCTTTCAAACAATGATTTTTGGCAAATATGTAAGTATATCTACAATTCAAAAGAATATACAGTAAAACCTTTATAAACGACACCTCCCGATAGCGGTTAACTCTATGATCGGCCACTATCCGTTTTCACCCAATAGTTTATGTGGGATGTCTCCTATTTAACACCTCTCAAATACGACCATTTCCACATAACAACCGCTGACTATATAAGAAGTTGTTATAATTATAATAGGTTAGAAGTGTACAGAAGATACACTTTGTATCCCTATGTAAAATTACCTATTGATAATGATAAAGTTTTAACAAAGTATTTTTATAGAAATTGAAAAAATATACATTTTTCATTTTATGAACTAAAATGAATTTTTGCAATTTATTTTTAAATTGTAATTATTGACTTTCGTCAAAAGATTGAACAGAATTGATTGATTACGTCCAACAAATGTGTTTCCTAATTTGAGCGAATTCGCTAGACTAACACACCTATTTTGTATAAGCAAATGTATTAGCAAAGCGAACTTGATCAACCAAACGCTAAAGTGAGAACGACAATATCATTGTGGTGACATAAGATTAAGTATGTTATGTTATTAAGAAAATAACATGGCACCTTGTAAGTTTTAATTTACAGCTTCCTTCTTAATTCAGAATGAAACTTAATTTTTGTTCACTCGTATCTTTCGTTCTGTTTCGTTTAGATTTTTGCTTATTTTAGTTTTATTCACTGCTAATGCAAATAAACATGTTTCAAATCAATTTTGTTGCAAAAATTATGCAACCCTTCCAATGCCGATTACCTCCGTATAACGACCATTTAGGTGGATATTTTGGGAGACCATTATGGAGAGGTTTTACTGTACATTCAAACTTCCGTAACTTGAATTTTAGCGAATATTGGAATTAATTTTAATAGCCAAAATTTCGTGTTAAGGACTAAGTAGATAAGACTAAATAATACGAGAAAGTACTGCGACTTCATTAATTGTTGGGTACGTATTAGATAGGTCACATATTTAATACAGTATGGATTTCGAATCTTCCTTTCTAGCATTTGTAAACGTTATTCAGTCATCTAAATTCAGGCTAAAAAGAACAAAACAGATCTACTTTATTATTTGTTCAAGTATTAATGTCGACACTATTATCAGATAGAATTTTTGTAACTTTCGATTAACCGACAGTGATGATTAGGCGTCTCCAAGACGTTTTCGTATACATGCATGGCAAAAGGCAATTAAATTTGCACATTGCAGTAAGTTTTGACCTACTTTTTCTTATATTTTTCAAAGACAACAATTAAGTAGATGGATTTCTGTTAAAAATAAATGGCATTAAATATACAATATACTCGATGTATCTGAGTACATATACTTAAATATGTTTATTATGTGTTTTTGTTATTGATTTATATTTTATCAATTTATCGTCTTTAAAATTATTTTGTATCCAAAAACATTTTTTGTCAAGTTATGCACTATTACTCTACTTAATATCGTACTGTAGGTGGAAATACCATTAGACTACCATTAATATCGAAATTTTCGATGTGTTAACCATTTAACACATAATTTTAAAAAGCATTATACAATTTGGAAATTCATCATCATCATCATCATCGTGTGCAGGCACCAACACCACCCTCACCCCACCACCACTAGGTATAGCAATGCATATACGAAATAATATTTTTTAAGGTGCGGTTTACTTGGTCTTTTCTTTGAGTTTATTTTTATTTTGCTCTTTTTTCTTCTTCAATTTCTTTTTGTTTATTTCGACCTCACAGAGCATCATTTATTCCTGTTCCCAATGATAGTACCGTTAATTTTTTTCTTCTACTTCTTCTTCTGCTTACGTATTTTTGCACGTTCATTCGTTCGCTCGTTCGTTCATCTGGAATGTTTTTTTAGTTTTTGGTGGTTAGCTGAAAATACATTATGCAGTTTTTGGAAAAAATTTTCTGTATTAAGAAGTTTTTCTTGAAATCAATGTTAAATTCCTTTCAAAAAGACAAACGCATCTATCTATTTGAAATGGATAAGTATAATGATTACACACCAGCAGCATGAGATTTTATATTTATATTTATTATTAGGATATTTTACATATATTTAATACAATACATGAACATCGCACTTAACGTATGACAATCTACCCTGGTCAACTTGAAGATTACATCCATCGACCGAATTTAATATCGAAATGTTTGATATTAGATAAGAACATCAACATTAATCTTCGCAAAATATGTAATAGCGAAATTGGAAGAGGATAATCTAATTTTTAATTAGCTAATATACTTAAATAAACTAATTTAATAATAACAGAACCAATATCAAGAAGTATTTCTATTTTTTAGAAACTAAAGTTGGAGCTCCACAAAACTAACTCTCACCAGCTAGTTAATTCCACTGCTAAACCCTGATATGAGTAATCTGACAGTCGATATGCTATTGCACTAACCGTTGTGAAGACACGACCCACAAGCCCTTCCTCTTTACAGTTGCGTAGAGCTGTAGCATAAAATCTGATGCTTTTCTGGTTAGTTTGATTTGGAGCAGTGCTTACATTTGGTTATTAATTGGTTTATCGTTTTGATTACATTATTATGACAGTTAATTAATATTAATTAATAAAGAATGTATAATAAGACATACATATGCACGAATAATACTAATAATAAAAATTTATAGAGGATAGGTTGTAAGTATATTTTGTTAATGTAGCACCACAGTAACTATGTATGCATCTAATGAAACTGTAGTTCATTCATGCATAATCAGTTCTTTCCATGTCATTTTCCAGCATCATTTTCGATTTGTATAAATGATTCGTGGGATATTCTTCAATTCCATGGCTATCTAATATATTGTCCACTGAGCTATTTTGTGTCAACTCCATATATTGTCCGTCATGTGCTGTATTTGGTATATCGAAACTCATACTTTTTGAATCATTTTTATATACTGCGGATGTGATTCTCGGTTTTGTGTTGATATTTTTGATGATTTTTCCCGATTTTTTTTTTTCATTAATATAACCATGATAGCTATCATAACCGTAACTGCCATGATCATAACATTCTTGCGCTGTATAACAATAGCTTTTGTGGATTGAATTCAGACTACTCGTAACTGATGTTGAAAGGCCGGTTTTCGATGAATTCGTTGATTCAAGAACTAGAAATACTTGCTGCATTAAATAATAATATCAATAAAATTATTTCCTCAATTACTTACTTTGGATAGAATGATTCAAGGATGTAGTATCTTTATCGATGGATTTTTTACTAGTTTCTTCTACTTTTTCCTTCTCTTCTTCCTCTTCGTCGAATCTATGAATGTATACATTTTTAGGAAATTAATAAATAGGACCTACGCACTCACTTTTCTGGTGGTGGGTTATGAACTAATGCACGCTGGTCACTTAATGAGCTTATTGTCAATTCCGTTGGTAATGGTGGAACTGCTGTTGAACTCGGACTTCGTCGCATTCCTGCATTAACAGTAAACTCCACAGTTAAACACGATTTATATTACTTACGAAAGGATACTATTCAAACCTTGTTGAACTTCAACGATAAATACACCATCATTGGTACTCGGTGAATATTTCATTGTTGTTTCTCTGCAATCGTCGTCGATGTCCTGAAATTAGATTGGATAATAATTGTGATTCAACCGAAGAGTACATTTATGATGAAACTTCGATGAATGGCCGATAAGTACTATGAGGCGAAATACATAAATTTATGGGAAATAGACTAACTTGTACATTCTACTCTATCAGCAAAAAACCGGATATACTAATATTTCCCCAAGGGGTAGAACATTTTATCATATAAAAAGGGATTCGGCAACTATGTTCTACAACGACCTTGAACAAATAATTCAAATTTTAATGTTCATCTTCAGAAATTGGCCGGCAAAAAAGTCAATGAAAATTGAGATTTCGAAAGAATAAGTTGCACACAAATTCGGACGCTTTTTGATAAAAATGAATTAATTTATATGTATAGACATCTGTAAATGTGCCAAGACTATTCTGGTAATTTCTATCGGAAATTACCTCGTTTTGTATTGTTGCTGCTAAAATGCTGAATTATTATTTTTATTTAGCATTTACATTTACAACACTGATTTAAAATAGTGTCTTAATGGGGCAGTTACTTTGTCGCTAATATACTGATAGACTCTAGAACCGTATAGACTACGGTTTTTTTTTATTGTCTACAGTCAAGAGGTTATAAATAAGTTCATATTTGTAACATACTATGTACCTTATACTTGAGTAAAGAAAATTCGAAGCTTCGATACATACGAAGATTGATTACATTACATACAATGATACAATATACAATAGATAGTTCATAATTTAATCAAATGTAGAAAGAGCGAGGAATACATCTACACTGTTACCATTTAACAGACTTTTAACTTTATCCAATAAAAAATGGATGTACGCATTTGTCTATACATGTGTTTATTTTAATAATAATAATAATAGTAAAAATGTACTAAATAGTCTTACAGCCAAATTTATCTACTCGTAGCTTTTCTACGCTTCGATATAAATGTATGTAGATAATTTTTATCACTTTGCTTGCACGTCCATTCGCATCGTTCATTGAGGCTTCACTATACTTAAGCTCACGTTAAATTACTGGTAATTTACCGTTCGTTCTTCAGTTTCAACGATTAAGTGATTGTTTTTCAATGTCATAGTAATAATGCTTCCGTTTCCACTATTCGGTGGGCGATTGGAACCAGATGAAGCTTCATCACATATTTCAATTGGATCATCGTTAAGTGATACTGGAGAATCTTCGGGAGAAATCTATGTGAAGAGATAATTTTTAGGTTTGGTTTAAATGAAAGGCAAATTGTTTCATTTTTATGCACTTTTTACAACCACAGTTCACATGATGATATGGATCTATGAAGGGGACATATTTTGGATGAAAATTTAAAGGCGTTAAAGCGCATTCTAAGAAATATAATAAACTAAGGTCATAAACTATAAAATAACACAAAAATTTACTATAGTTTATTGCTGGTGCAATTCAACCGGTTCATTCTTCATTTTATGCTTTTTCTAACTGTTTAGTCATTGGCATGATACTGCTAAATAAAAGAATGATTTCAAAGAGTGTATCTTAATGGTCAGATTTGGTGTCGTACGACCCATCTATGTCGCACCAGACAATTTGTAGAAATGAATGTGTGTATTTCTATTTGTGGCAAATAGAATTATTGTGACAGTACTGTCAGGATAAGCTTGAAAATACATATGATAACTTTCGCTTCCCATTCATGAGCCAAACTTATCAGATCCATCATCCATAAAAATAATGTAATAAGAATCATAGGAATAATAATAATAATACGCCAACATACAAATTATTGTTTAAGTATCTAAAAATATTCAGTTTGCCAGAGTTAATGACTCTTTTTATACATTTACTTTTTTATTTTATTTAAGCAAACAATAATTGATGACGGCACCAAACTGATGCAATGCATTGGAACAAAAAAATCGATGCTGGTGGTGGCAGCTTAAAATTTTTTGGCAGTTGCGCTTAGAGAGATGAATGTTGTTATCTCTTTGAAATTCTGGTATAATGAACTTTAACGTTTTACGTAAGAAAGATGGGCGCAGCGAGTCAATTGATGACGTGGCTTAACAATTAATAGTTTTAAAATTTGCTTAATGAACGGAACGCCACTTCTTGAATACCGATAGGATTATATATCCTCTTTCAATTAAAACCTCTATATGCTCAACAAACTAATAGGTTCTATTAGAATCGAAAATAAAAGAACTATTGACACGAGTCGCCGCTGAAACACTATAATATTAATGTTGAACTGGCGAAACATACTTACTTACATACAGAGAGTAGAGAGAGACAGAGTGCAACTATTCACCAAAGTGCATTTTGTGCCCAGGGTCCCGGGTCTACGGCCGGTCATTCACCACTTACCAAATTTTGCAACGCAAGCTGGTTCCTACTCATTTTTCTATCTGCTCATCTCTTTTCAATGCCATAGAATAATATTATATTAGAGGAAGAGAGTAAGTAGTATATAGAGCCGGAAACATGGTCCAGCAAAAAGGCGGCCGCCTTGCACTTGCTTAGTGCGTTTTGGTTATTTTTTGGGTAATTGCACTAAGCCAAAAAGAACCACCATTTGATATGCCATTATGGGAAGGTGCGCGAAGAATTCTCTTCTTCTTATTCTTCTTCTTTTTGATGCAATGGTTCTCTTACTAGTGGATCCCTGCTCCGTTGATTTCTTTTTGGGGTTCTTGCTTTTTGCTTTTCTTTTGAAAATTGCTCCATGAATTGCTCAAGTGGAAAAAGAAATAATTCGGTGGCCGCATCAAAATCAATTAAAAAAAAAAAAAAAATCGGTACCTAGATGAGTAGTTGAAGTTTCTTGCTCCATTTTCCCATAGTGATAATTAAATGGAGCAAAAATTTGGTAATCATATTTCGTAGGCACATACTTGTTGTTTTTGCCTATTTTTCCCTATTATTAGATTGAGATCTACCTTCTAAAGAGGTAATCTCAATTGGAAACCGGAAAAATAGCCGACATATCGCTATATGTCTATTCTATTTCTGCCTCCTTCTTTTAAATACTTACCTATTATTTAAAAACAATTTTCTTCAAATTCTACACACGCAAAAGTTTGTTAACCCTTATTTGCTTCAGAATATTTTTGGGGTTAAAGACATTTTTAAATAAATAGTGTCGGTTGGCGTATTACGGAATACCTCTGCCTTAATATGCCTTCCACCGAATGTTGAATTTGGTAAATAAACATTAAAATGCCGCCCTCTAGCACGCACATACATCTAAATTGTAGGGTATTTATTCTATTCATTTGTAATTTTAGTTGCTTAAAGGCAATTTTCGAGTAAGTTGGTGGCTATCTGTTTTCTTGTGGGTACTATAATGGGGTTGTCTTACTGAATCAATTTTTGGTACATAGTTGGTTTAGTTACAAGGAAACAAAAATAATTGGTGTTAACAATACTTTGCTGAACGAATTTTTAGTGGGGATGAATTAAGTCGTTTGCTTAGTTATAGCAGCCATTTTTTTTTTTCGGTTTGAACTAATCTTCAGTCTCACGTAACTAAATACATCTGGCGACTAAAAAATTGAAAAAAGAACAAAAAAACATCATATTTAAGCAATGCAAAAGTGCAATGATTCGAAATCGGGTCACCAACGCTATCAAGGCCACTGATTATTATTATTATTTTGCCAAATTGAAGTGTAGATTTTATTTTTTTATGCATTTGGCAGGATGACTACTATTAGTATATTTGTTCACAGTATAGTGGTATAAGCGATCCCTACACTAGCACACTAAGTATCTTAAATCGTTTATTTATGATTTTATTATTCTTTCTTAATTACTTTTAGCTTTTTTCAGTATAATTGAACAATTTTTCGATTCTTCTCATCAATTTTACTTCAATGTCAGTTCCTTCAAATTCTGATTACGAATTAAAAAACAAGAAATTGTATAACCCTATTTTTAATTTAAAGTGGTTAAAGCGGCAGACATAGTTAATTTTTGAAATTAATTATTTATTGTTTAATATTACCTCATTAGAAAAAATAGCGTTGAATACGAGTGTGAAAACCCGATTTTTGGTGCGAACGAGTTTGAAACACGAGCTGCGGAGCAGTGAGTGCTTCAAACGAGAACAAGCGGTTTTTCACACTTGTATTCAAATATAGTATTACGAAGATAGATAATCTCGCTCTAATCTAAAAAATTTAATATATCTGTCATTTAATCGATAGTGTGTTAAGTGAGATTAGAAGATAAATTCTAATATAATGTAATTAAAATATTGCAAAATTAAATTACCATAAGTTACTAGATGGCTGCCCAAAACTTTTCTGCTTTTCCGCACTCGAATCGACTCAAAGAGGTATCGAAAAGTGCGCTTTTTCGAATTCGAATTAGAATAGTTATTTATGTATTAAGGGCAAAAAGTGATGCTTTGTTGCTCACAAATTACAGTACAGATAATCACTGAGAGCATCAGTTTTTACCCTTAATACATAAATAACTATTGGATACATGTTCTGACATGAATTGTAATACGCTCTGGTGCATCTGGTTCTATTCTAGTTCCTTTAAAACTATAGTCTATTAGGTTGAAGTGCAACGCATCGATATTTCTGTTATGTTTTTTTAATAGCGTGTTTGGAAAAAAATTGTAAAATTGTTAAGATTCCATATGACAGCGCATAGTGGGCACTAGTCTTTAGCAATCACAGCAGTGGAAGAATTTTTGCTGAATTTAAAAAAATGCAACTTTAAGTTATGACAACTATTGTAGAAGTATGTCTTACATTTATTTATAGGTGAACCATTAGGTAAAATATTAATAGTTTTAATTAGCATAAATGTATATCATTTATTGTCTGTTTCTGATTCTACTAGATACCAATTTGTATCTAGGCAGCAATAAAAAATATAACAGCACAGCATTTATTCTATGACTTAATGTTTTTTCTCATTTGTATTTTCATCTTCTATCGTTCAGTTTTTTATTGTATAAATTTTATCCAAAGAAAACGTATCATACCTAGACTAGAATTTTCTCATGTCATGTCTTAAAAAATTGCATGACATTTCACATTGCCGCTAAATAATTTCCAATCACTACTCAGTCTAAGTTCGAAAAATTATTTATTATTACGAAATCATTAGCTTCTACTAAATTCTAATAATTGGTTTTTACATATTATTTTAATTTAAAACCAAACATCCTGCTGGTAGTTTTATCACCAATTCATCTATTTAAGTACAACACTTCTGACAAATATATTTTGGAAACTGCAGAGCGTCTAGGCCAATGCACTTTCGAAACCACTACAGTCAATGATCCTCTTTTCTTTTTTTTTATTTTAATCTTTTTGGTGTTGTTGTAACTAACAAACAGGAAAGTTCTTTTTTTTTAGTTGCTTTGCTGTTGCATTTTTTTTTTGTCATTGTATTTATTTCAATATCTACGACATCTCAGATTGGGATTTGTAGAAATGTATATATCGCATGTGTGTGTATGCCTGATGCTTGATATGAGTTTAGAGAAAGCAAAAAATTAAACAATTAATTTTTTTTCAGGAATTTAGAATAGATATTTAAAAAATCGATTATAACAAATTCTATACTAACTTTCCTAGTTACTGCTATTATAGTTACAAATAATTTAATCACTTTTTCAGAATTATGTATGAATTTACAAATTTTCTATGTTCATATTCATTATTTTCAACAAAAGAAATGTATGTATTTCATCGTTAACCACAAATTTCTAAAAGAGACTACCTCTATTATACAATGGAAGCGTCATTATTGTCCTCATACATTTTAGTACACATACATAGCCATCAGCCATGTTATTACTTTCTCATTACAATCGACTTGCAAGTAATTTATTTCTTGCCAAAATAAGAAGCCAGGCCAGGCAACTGTTGGGTTGTTTCAAGTTACTCTACTACTACTAAGTAAAGGTTGTTGTATTACGCCATATCTCTATGAAAAATAAACCAGCTGAAAATTGTTGGACCAGGGAACCCTGATGCACACACTTGCACATATAAGGGAATTGATTCTTGATATTTGATTTAGTGGAGCTTGAAATATATCGAAATTCGGTGAATTATTCATTGAATTGAGGTCTTTAATTCATGGTTATGGTAACACAATGTTTAGAGCACCAGTCAGCTGCTGAATATTTAGAAAACAACCAGAGATAACACTTTAGCATTAATTATGGAAACAGGAATTTTAGGATTTCTGATTTGAAATAATTTATTATTTTACGATTAAATTT
This sequence comes from Platypus cylindrus, assembly GCA_949748235.1. NCBI lineage: Eukaryota > Metazoa > Arthropoda > Insecta > Coleoptera > Curculionidae > Platypus > Platypus cylindrus. Next base: position 51,142,482 of record OX456488.1, on the reverse strand, counting down.
CTTCACATTTTCACTATAGATAAAATTGAACTATGAAGAACTATGAATTGAAATTTAGGAATATATTCCCAATTCGAAATTTTCTTTACATTCTTTTCTTATCTTTTTTTTTTTTAAGTTGTCCTAAACTTTTAAGTTGTTAACGATCGCTAGCGTAGCGTTTGCAAGCTATGCAATAAAAGTCGTTGCCCTCCGAAAATAGCACCTTGTTTCAAATAATGTAATTAATACTTATTTGACCAAGTCAGTGGTGTCCATGCACCTTCTGCAGTAATTTTAGTTTAAAAGCGATACAAAAAATTTATGAATATTCATACAATTATAACAATTTTCCTCAATCGCCTAATTAAAAAAAGTACCTTATCATTCAGTAGGTGCGAATGTAATGGCTTATTAGCCATATCCGATGCTGTACCTGCGATTATACCACCATCAATTTCCACCACCATCGTTTTTTTCCTTTTATGTTGGATCCATAACAATCTGAAAATACGTCATATGTAAAAAAATGTGACGAAAGACAGTAATTCAAATCTTTTACCTTATTCCAAAGGCTATTAGCAGACACACAAGTAGAGGAGTTAACGTGGCCAAACATGATACGAACACTGTTTTGATGTCACTCAACACTGTAGAAGAGAATAACAATAATAGACTCATAGAACAACTTCTTACTTACAACTTTAAAAAGTTGTATATATGCCATAACATGGAACTACACAAGGTTATACATAGATTGATCCTTATAGAAATAGAAAGAGTAGAGCGCGAAGTTTATTACTTTACCTCCACGAACTCTGCTAATCATAGAGGCTCATAAGAACCTATTTTCGGTTTCATTTGAGCAAACAAGCATTAGTTAAAGAATAATTTGCTCTTGAATTATTATACTCGTATATCTAAGTATTATTTCATTTAGTTTTTATATATTGCTTTGTAACGATCATATTTTGGCTATTGTTCGTTTCAATTATAGTTCTAATTTTCCATAAACTGTAATTGCATCTTTATCTGTAATCGGCGTTTAACAGAATTTCAAAAAGTAGTCAACGTGCGATTATAAACCCAAGATAAAAACTAAGTCAATTAAACAACAATATCGATTTCTATTTTTTAAATCTGGAACTAATTGCTCTATGATTGTTATTATTATCTAATGCCCTATTTCTTTTACCATAGATACTTGTGTGTTGCACTTTCATCGAACATGTACAATGCAGGGCTAACACAATACTTCGGCGAGAAATAAATAAGAATATCAACCTATTCTATTTCTGTTTTCTATACTTTACATAGTTCCCATATTGCTCTCTTATCTTTACTTGACTCATCTTCCTCTTCTTCAATAAAATACCCTGTCCCATTTGAATAAAAGTCATCTAATGATTTTATGCTGTTTCGACCTAATGTCTTGGTCGTTGTAGATACATTTAATTTACTAATTGGACTGACGGAACTTACAGAACCAATATAACTCCATGGAATTGTTGAATTAAATGGTTTATTTGGTACTGGTGTTGGTTCTGTCATTTTTTTTACTTATATTAATTTTTAAATTTTCTGGAAGAAAAATGATTTTAGAAAATTAGTTTCTAGTAAATCTTAAACATTAATAATTTATGTTTTTGAAAATATCGAATATTTTCTTGACAAAATAACGAATTAAGTTGTATTTTTCACATTCAAATACAATTCTAAAATAAACATGTCAGATTTGTAATTTTGATCTCGTAATTCTCTTACCTCATTTTCTCCATGATGACCTTGGATCGTCAGATATTTTCTGGTTGCCTTAATTTTAGCGTTTTGTATCATTAAACTGTATTTACAATACGAGATTTTCTGAAATTTGATTCCATCCATTTCTACTTAATCATTATAAACCCAAACAGAATTTGAATAATTGATTTTAGAACTACTAAATATGGAAAAATAGAAAAAATTTTAGACACACCTTGATATGTATGTATTTCGAACAATGTTTTCCAACTGGGATGCTGCGTTTTTGCTGCGACGACGCAACAATTTCCATTGATTTTGCCATGGAATAAAAGGAATTGTATAAATAGGACCTGTTGTTAACTAAAGAATACACCAACGAACTATCTTAAGAATTTTCTTTATTAAATATATACAACTAAAATTTAAATGAAGCAGATTTCTCTATTAGACATCGAATTTTTAAATTTTCTTTAAATAAAATAGCACTGTTATCTTCCTTAAGTCTAGCTGCTCTTGATGTTTCCAATAAACTTTCGCTTCTTACCATGGGTTTTCTTGGTTTCCGTGGTTGTTTTGGTGAAGTTTGAATGCCTAAAATAGCAACTGAAATAAGGACATTGTTTATAATAAATTCATAAAATACTTGACCTGCACTTTCCTCTATTGGTGTATAACGTTGAATAACTCCGTCTTCCGGTGCGACTTTACTAGTATGGGGCAATGCAGAAGACCATTTCTTTTGACTTGATTTTTTTTCTTTATTTCCATTTATATTACGAATTATTTCTAAAATTTCATGTTGTTCATCTTTTGGTAAAGAAGCAGTAGCTTCTTGGAGTAACTGAAACAGCAGAATCAATTATTACCCAATATGAATAACCTCATAAAGTATCTGTAAATAAACAGTAAAAGTGCAATGCCATAACATAGCCGTTAATTAATGAGCATCACTCCGCTTAATAATTAATAAAGTTGCTGGATAGGCACATAACTCACATTTAATTTCTGCATTGATGCTATACTTTTACAAATATCTCCAGCACCTCTATGTTGACCTCGGCGATGCATTTTGCTTAGAATTAATGTTAAAGGGCTAGTCATTTTCAATGATTCCTGGGCGGCTGTATCAGATGTTGGGGCTGTAACACCTAAAAGGAAAATTCCTATTGGTCAAGAAGACTTTTTGCAGCTCAAAACTAACCATCGTTTAACAACGAATTAAAATAATTCCTTCCAGGTAATGTTGTTCTCCTTATCAATTTGTTCTTCTTTGATTTAGCATTCCAAGTTTTATATTGACTTGTTTTTTCACAATTTGCTTTAATAAAAGCAGATAATGATAAAACGTGACGATGTACAACTCCATTAGCATCAACAAGAACCAAACGAACACTACTTCCTTTTTCCATCATTTCAAGCATATCTTTTGCCCATAACCAGTTTTTATTAATGGAATCTACTACGCCTTCAGCTGGCGAAATAGCACCGATATTAATCAATTTGGAAAATGAACCCAGTGCTTCTATTTCATCAGTTTTAAATCGCTCTTTAATCGAATCCAAATGATAGGAAATGTGATAACTGGCAATAAATACATTATATAGGTATGGTCGTAGAAGGGGTGCAAGATACTTTTTATTCAAATCCATTGCTTTGTAAAGCCATTTAAGAATGATTTTCACCAAATTTAAGTCATTATTTAGATCTGAATGATTCAGAGTATATAATTCTTTATCTTTTCGAATAATTTCGATAAATCTCAGTATACCCCCATTATAATTTTGTTTGATTTTTAATTGCTGTTTAGTGATTTCATCGCAGGTTTGAGGTACAAGAAATTGATCACGTGCTTGATCTAATAAAGTGACTAATATGAATATTATATCTTCTAAAGGATTTTGTTGCTCGTCTTTTAATGATTGCACAGCTGAATCACACATTAAGTAAGGATGAGGCTAAAATTAGAAACTTCAGTTAGAGAGAATATCGTATATGTATATAGAATCCATATTTGGAATAACAAAAACATATTCAGACAGGAAGTGAACCCAAGCACCCTCTTCCACTCGCGATTCGTTTTTGTTGTTCAAATGAGATCATATTTGTTTCAAATACCCCAACAATCATCTGTCTAGCTTTTAGCATATTTTGCAAAACTAATCCAATATATTCTAGTTGCCTACTGGTATAATGTCCATAAGCAATTTGCTTCATATTTTTTGAATTTGTAAAATATAATTTTCGACTTTTAGACGCTGTTAAAGGTAGAAGATTGACTATTAAATCTTGCCAATTTGATAATAATTTAAATTCGGATTCTTGGAAAAGAAGTAATGAAGCAAAATCATCACGATCTGTAAATGATTAAAGTTATACTTGAAAGAGAGTTACACAATATTATTTTGCCAATATTTTGTGCATACTAAGAAAATATTCTTAAAATCGACTTAAATAAATTGTTTTAATTTTATTTGGTTCAATGATTAGCCCCAGTATAGAACATCAAACCTTTATGTGATGATAGAGACTCATCAAATAATCGTATCATGTAATTCTTAACATTGCACGCTTCCACAGTGAAATCATCATCACACCAATGTCCCGGATTTACTAAAACATTTGCATCTTTGAAAAAATAATTTGATTGAAATCCCGAATTTAGCCTTAAAATCAACAAGTTATGAAATGAGTACGTAAAAATCTTAATAAAATTCTACTTCAAAATTAATTTATCCAACAACTTCAATACCAAACTCGATAAATAAATAGGAGACCAATTCAACATGTCTAGAAATGGTGATTTGGAATTGATTTCCAATTCTTCCATTAATAATGTGAATAGCATGTATTTGTTTAGAATTTTGTACGACATCTGAAATAAAGAATCTGCAGTCATGATAACTAATGAATTGAACTCATTGGTTATTGAATACTTCAATGCTTATTGTTTCTGTTTTAAACTTACTGGTTTTTGGAATTTTCTACGGGCATTAATATCCTTGAGTATTTCATATAGAATTTCAAGAACAGTTCGGACAGTACTATTGATACCATAATGATTCAATAAGTAAAATTCAGCGGCTGGCATTCTAATTTGCCAAGCAGAGGAATGGACACCATATCCGACTAGATACATTCCCTAAAATAATTGATTTTTATAAATCTATATCAGTTGATTCGGCTCTCATTCACTGAACTAACAGAATGTGCTGCCTGTTGATATAGTAAACAATCCAAATGTCCCAGTGGTATTCTACTAGGAAAATCACTCGTTGAGGGCCATGAATCAGCACCGATAGCCAGCAGTAGCCGCACTTTCACCACTATACTAGAGAGAACTGGTGACATAAATTCTATTTTAATTTTAATACCACCTGGTTCATCTAGAATTGCAATTCGAAAATCTCTTGTGTCCGGAAATCTTGGAATTTTACCACCTAAAATTGCAGATCTTAAATAATTTTTCTCTGAATGATAGAATCTAGTTACTTGGACCATAGAAAATCTGACGATCACTTGGTATTTTTAACAAATGATGCAGTGTGGCTGCATCAACAATTTTTCCAGGAATCCCACACATCCGTCCTTCATCTATTTGCTGGGGTGAATTAAGGGTTTCCTCGTTCACTGCTTGAGCTAAAAGTTCAACCATTCGTGCCTGAACTTGATCGCTTTGGAATGAAATAAAAACTTTTAACGTATTATTTATATGAATGAATATAAAAGTATTGTATAAAACTTTTTCGATTAAATTTATAGACTACTAATGTATAAACCCGACTTCGTCCGGGGTGACTACCCGGGCTGAATACTATGAGTACTTGAACTTATTCCGGATTAGCATCGCGAATATAGGCATCAAATTATCAACAACTTTTTTGATGTTGATGTTTAAACTAAATAATCATATCTAGCTAAAAACTCTTGAGATCATGGCAACATAATCTGTCATATCTCATTTCATGTCAACGGGATATCTGAAAGCTGCAATTTTTTTTTTGTCCCAAAGGTAACTCGCGGATATTATTGCTTGAGATTAAGTTAACAGATCCTCTACATGCCTTAGAGAATTCTACGCTTGGCCGAATCCCTATTTGGTCACCAATTATGGAAAAGAGTTGGTCAGTTACTGTTTAGAAATGAAAAAAAGATATTATGGTTTGACATATTCCGATATTTATCAGTCGGCTTACCAACTGGCTTTAGCCAATGGAGTACTACATCCATTTTCAAAAGAAAAGAGCGCGGTCGGAAAAAGGGGGCTAAGAAATTTTCTACACAGGTATCAGAACATTTCATTTAGGAATCCACAAGGAATTTCCGCTGACAAGATTAAATGTTTTACAAAGGAAAATCTTTTAAAATTCTATAATATTTTGGAATCCCAATTGGAAATAATTAAATTTAACCCTTCAAGAATTTATAATGTCGACGAGACCGGCATTACTGCCGTTCAACATCAAAAGACCAAAATAATTCTCCTAATGGGGCAAGAAACAAGTTGGTGCTTTGACCACTGCAGAAAGGAGTAGTCTTGATACATTAGTTCTTTGTATGAAAGCTAGCGGCCATTATATACCAAGACTAATAATAATTATCAGAAAATTATTTAGAGCCGAACTCATGGATGGTGCACCTTCAAGTGCATTCAGAAGGTGCCATTTACGCACCTATCACAGGTACACGCATCACTTTATCCAGCATACCAAGCCAGTTATTTTAATTTTTGATGGACATTACACTCATACAAGAAACATAGATCTTATAAAAACCGCTTTCCACCTCATTCAACGCACAAAGTTCAATTTCTGGATGTAGCAATTATGGGACCTCTTAAAACCTATTACTGCCAAGAGATCGAAAATTGGTTAAAAACTCTATAAAGTAAATTACCTTTTACCAGATTGCAAGTCTATTTGGAAAAGCTTACTCAAGAACAGCATCTATAAAAATATCTATAAATGGATTCCGAAAATGCGGTATTATGCCATTTGATAGAGAAATACTTCGGGATAGCGATTTTACAATTCGCGAAAAACTAGACCTCGTTTGAAAGCGAGACAATGGAACAAGAACACATTTCAAATGAAATTGACATTAATGCAGCAGCGTGAGAGCAGATAAAGAAAAAGGTAATAATTTTACAAGGTATTTGTCTTAAAAGAGATAATTCTATAAATAACAGAAAAACAATCGTCAACAATTATAAAACCGCAAGATTTGAGCCCATTGCCATGTTTACCAAAATCAATAAAAAGTAAACGCTCTACCAGTGTAGTTTTAACAAGTTTAGCTCCATATAAGAGCTATATATATAACTGGAAAAAGCTGAAAATTCAAAAATTCCAAAACATGTGAAAACTAAGCTCAAATTCGACTCTTGGCTATCTAGAGCAACTGTCAGCACTCATACCAAGAATAGGAAAAGGAAAATTAAGTCCTCCATTTTGTCAGAAGATATCAGAGTCATTGTCAGTCATTGTGTCAGAGGCAAAGATTGATTCAGTGTTCTCAGTGTTAGAGATGGATACATGAAGAGGGCGCCCGGATGCTAACGTAGGTTAGCATCCAAACCAAACTGACTTTTAGTTTTAAGTTTTGACTTTATGAAACAAATAAAACCGATACGATAAATTCAGAATATATACATTTTTTTAATTTCACTAACATTCATATTTCACGTATTAATTTTTTTTTTCTACTGTTTAGCATGGTATCAAATAATAAGTAACCATTTTTAAAAATGATGAAATGACACTTCTTCGAAAATTTACATTCTTTCGGTATGGAAAAAATAAATCTTCTTCGTTTTCTTAATTTGATATATATTCTACACTAAATATATCCACCATTCCAACTAAAACAAGAAAAATTGTTGTTATTGTAAGCAACAGATAAGCAAAACGAAAACTGAATCCGATATTAAGCGACTTTCCTATATCAAGATCTCGATGCTAATCCTCAATTAGTTTCAGAACTTTGAGCATGCGCATTATATAATTTGTCGTTAGTTAAAAGAAAATTAATCATGTAGTAAAAGTTCAAACACAGTATTTGCTTTCAAAATAAGTCCAGAATTAGCACTTCAAAAATAGTTAATATTGTGTATTAACTCAATATAGTACATAATAGAATTTTATCGATTCAATCAATTGTTTCATCAATATATTACCGTCTAAGAAATCCATTTGAATTGACAAATTCTTCCCACGATTCAAATGTGGTTGAATTAAGACGAAATCGTGCATACCCGGGCGGGCAACCGCGTTCATTTTCCAAGATTTCACATTCGACTTTTTCATCATTTACGTATAAGGCTGGTGTGGATAATTTATCCAATCTAACAAGATATTCTAGATGTGGTTGACTACCCTGTAATATTACGTAAGCGATAATTCGAATGAAAAAAATCAATATGCAATTTCAATGTTAGTTAGAATAGGGTACAGAGTAAGTGATTGAGTGAGTATTTTTTTTTTGACTGTTCATGAATAATACATGAAATCAATTATGTATATTTACCTCGTTTTGATAAATTGGACGATTGTCTATTAAATATTTAGTAGAAAATCTTGGATCGATTTGGGCCGCAGCGCAAAGCAAACGTTGTACTAATCTTTCAGTAACTGACTTGGCCAAAGAAATTGATTTTTCTAAAAAAAGAAAATTTCAAGAATATAATGAATATTTCGAAATTTGTATTATTAATAGGACTTTATATTTCGACATTGTCTCATGCATCATGCAACCTCTATAACTCAAAATTAATGAAATACCCAATTTTTTTCAACTATAAAAATCTCGAGGACAACAGTCACTGAAAATAAAAATGTATTAAAGGGAATGTTGAAGGGCTAAAAATTAGACTTATAGAGAATTTCGAAGTTGAAAGGTTCCACAGTGAATGGCATAAGAACCACCAAATAGATTTTCTTCCGTTCCACCTTTAACAAAATATTCCTAAAATCGAATATTATCTTAGTTTCAAGAATCGATACTTTACTTACCAGAATAATTATTGATTTCCAGTCGTTTATGAAAAATCAGATTTAAGTTCTGCAACTGATCAACACAAAATTTCAATTTCGCATTTGATAATGTTATTTCTTCCATTTTTTTTAATTTAACGTTTCTCGGTCGCGTTCGTCTACTCTTATACGAGAACATAATCCAACTACTGAAAAATTAATATTATATTTATATCCCATATATGAAACAATAGAATTTTTAGCAATAATTACGTTGTTATAATTATATTGATTTAGACATTTGTCTTGTAGCAGAACGGTCATTGCAATAAAAAAAATGGGGGAAATTAAACGGCGTCACGGGTTTTTAATAATGATAATGATAATTATTGTTGTTGATGTCGTCGTTGCAGCAGATTTAAATTGATTATTATTAATTTTGAGGAATAAATTCTTCAATAGGTCCAAACAATGCCTGATATGATAACTAATATGTAACTGTTCCTGTTTTATACCTTGTATTTATCTTCTTAATTACACCCTATTAGAAACCTAGCTTTACGTATGTAGTAGAAATATCGGTGCCAGTTTTATTCAGATTTAGTTTTTATTCAACCTTCATTATGAAAGAAATTAATGCGAAGTACATAACTGTTGGAAATCTTATTAACAAAAAAAATATCTATAAAACTACAATTTATTTCTATAAATGATTTCGTCAATATTAACTTGAAAAATAAATCAATTAAACTAACAGAATTTTTTAATAATAATTGTAGGTCATGAACGCCTGTTAGTTTCTTCTTGCATGATTGGATAGTACCACATTACAAAAAAATAAATAAAACGAAGGACAAAACAACATTATCGTTGGCATAAAAACCATTATTAATTAAAAGAAACAAGTAATTAAGTAATTAATAGTATTATTGTATGGTAAATATATAGGTAGTTGATAAGCTTTGCCGCTCCACGCCATTAATTAATTAATTTATTAAATTATAATACTACTTATACATTACTCTATTGTAGTTGATAATGGTGTGTAGATTTCCGAGAGTGTAATTTATCTGCTACTCAAACTAGAAATAATACTTTTCAAGCTAATTATGAATGTCGAGGCACATCCACAAGCACCAAACAACAGTTTACGACTCTGGAAACACGCAGAGCACTTTGTATTGAGTAACATCCGATGTCGAAATCTATTGTCGAAGAGTACAGAATTTTTATTTTCTGTGGTGTAGAATAGTGTAACACAGTTATTATTTTTTAATATTAGCATAAAAAACTTTAAAAGTGATGTAGGAGCAATTTCTAATTTAAAATTTTAATATTTTAATTAAATTATAATTTACTGTTTAATTGATTCGAATTTACAGTATTCAGAAAGTTTTATTATTTGTAGTAGATTATTTAAAACAAGAATATCCTTCAATAATATCTCTGCTAACCAATTTTTTCGAAATTTTCCGTTAATCTAATCGTTAACCGTGACGCTTGCAAAAACTAAACTCTTCCTACCCTACTTCCGTTTTAATGAAAAAACCGGAAGAGCCCTTTGTTTATCTCATCACATTGATTTCGAATAAAAGTGGTAATTAATTGACTAAATTATTCCATGTACTATACAACGGACATTTCGTGATTATATCATGTTCTCAATAAATATCTTTGCACGAACAATAAACTTAAAATTGTTTGGTAAACTGAAAATCTATTTACTTCTGCATGATTTTAAAGTGTTATCGGGTTGCCATGGTGCTGCAAAAAAGCCGAGGTGCACTTTATTATTAGCCTCTTTTTTATCCTAACCTGAAAAAATTATCAAAAAATTTAAGTGAAAATGCAATTGGGTTTTAAACTAAAAATGCAAGTTGTCCAAAATATAGATATGACTTCAAGCTTAATGAAAAAATTATTTATTTTATTGATTACTAGAAAAAGTACCCGACTTCGTCCGGGTTGAGTTATTAATTGGACTTCTCTATAAGGCAGACTAAATGTTTGCCTAATACCCATAAATTACCAAACCAAATCGGGCTCGCAATCAGACCCAACAACTCGTTATAAATTAAAATTTCCTATATGGCAGAATTCACGACAAACCCAAAAAACCCATCATCATTTAGACTTTTTTATAAGGCAGAATTAACCACTAAACCAAACAGGACTCACAATAAAACCAAACAACCTGTTATAAAGTACAATTCTCTCTAAGCCAAAACTAGTTTATCTGACAAATTGCTATATTGCTATAATTATGCTTATTAGGTATTATTACTATGTAAACCCTAACTGGTCAATTAGTACAGTCCGACAATCAGGAAATCTTCCTAAAATGGTGAATTTGAGTATAAACTAAATGCCAAGGCGGATTTCACTCATTTCACACTTAAGAGACATTACGTTTCATCACGATATACTTACACAGCAGCCAGACTCCCAATATGTTTGCCACCCTCCTGTGTTAACCTGTAACCGTTTTCACAGTCTCACACTTAAGTGACCTTTAAGTATTACTTATTAAAGTAATACTTCACTGTCTCTTACGCTATGCATTTCATAGTCGAAAAATTGCATTTCCTTGAGTAAGTGCCCAAGCTTCAAACTACAGTTTGAATTGCACATGACGACAGTGAAAAATTTACATGATTTTATATTTTATATTATTATTAGTGAATAAAACAACTTCCTCCGGGGTGACTTGCCGGGCTAGATACTATGAGTACTTGAACTTATTCCGGATTAGGACCGCGAAAATAACCGTATAAATGTTCTAATTATAAGGACTACATGTTGCATGAGGTGTCGTCTATGAAGAACTATACTTTCGCCTATTACTTTGTAATCTAGATACGGGAAATTGCCATAGTGGCACCAAGTACTCGACTTCATTCGGATTGAGTTATAATTGGGAATTCTTTTTTTTGGGAATAAGCCGGACTCACCACCAACCCGTAATTAACACTAACCATAAGTAAATTTCACAATTTTAACGTAAAATTGGAAAAATAGAAAATGGGCAACGTCGCAATTTGTTTTCTTTAAATTTACAATTTCTTATCTCATTGCCACTAATCATAAATGAATTTTACAATTTTAATTCCAAATTAGAAAAATTTTAAATAGGGAACGTCGCAAAATTTCTTTCTTTATATTCATAATTTCTCATCGAATGACCACTAACCGTACATGAATTTCACAATTTTAATGTAAAATAAAGGAAATAGAAAATTGGCAACGTCGACAGTTTTTATTCTCTTAAGTTATAAAGTTAGAAACTTATTATTTAGTCGTAATTTCTTATCTAATTATCACTAACCATATGTAAATTTCACAATTTTAACGTAAAATAAAAAAATTAAAAACGTCACGAAATTTCTTTCCATTAAATTCAAAATTTGTTAGCTAACTACCATTAACCATACGTGTTATAGTTAATGGTTATGGTTAACAACGAAGTTACAAAAAATTTGGTTTCCGAATAGGAGGAAAACACTTCGTGTGACAGGGAGATACCCGTCGCAGAAGATGTGCTTTTTGGTTGTTGTTTTTCGTTTTGGCAATTGTTATTGTACTTTTGATAACGATACAACGTTAACATTTGATAGTAAATAAACAAAGGTTTCAGTTTGTAAATTAACTGTGACATTACATTTAATTTAATTAGGAATAGTTGAAAAATTGGCATGATACCGTGATTATTAATTGTTATTTTTTTATTTTATTTGGCGACTTAGCGGCGCCCTAAATAAAAGGCTGTTTTTTTGTAAAATTGTTTACCGGTAAATTGTTATTGTATACGGGCTAATACATACAGAATAAGTATAGGTATTATTAAGGAAAATTACCTTAGGGCATTTGGACTGTAAAAGTGTAAACAACTTAGGGTAAATAAAATGTATTTTTATAAATAAAGTTTTTTTGCAGCCAGCACCACACGAACGTATAGGAAATTGTTATTGTAAATCTCCCACTCTGGCCCTTGATTTTAATAAACAATCTTTAAAAGGTATAAAAAGGGCCCGACTCGGCCGAAATGCAAGTTGTTTCGTGACTTCAAGATACCTAGCTGCAAAAGGTGGGGTAGAGGAAACATTAAAACGACTTCACTGGAAGCGGCAGAGTAATCCGCTCACCCGAAGAAGGATTTAACCTCTGCTCAAACATTCTGCCGTTACAGGGCGGAAACGCTTTGCTTGGCATAACCCATTTCTTTCGCCAATCGAGTTCTCGAAGGGCTACTCTGTCCCCTGGTGATCGAGTGCTCGAAATCCAGTTCCTTTGGCCAATCGAGTTCTAGAACGGCTACTGTGTCCCCTGGTGATCGAGTTCTCGAGGTCCAGTTTCCTTTGGCCAATCGAGTTCTGGAACGGCTATTCTTTCCACTTGGTGATCGAGTTCTCGAGATCCACTTTCCTTTCGCCAATCGAGCTCTCGAACGGCTTCCTTTTCCTACGTATGTGTCAAGCAAAGGCCCATGACCGACGCTAATTGACCGAATTGTTTAATCATTAAATTTATTTTCAGTATTTTTCACCCTATAGCGGTGTGGTACCTGCTGCCGTAAGATTATTTTTTTATCATTATTAGTTATAAGGTTTAATCATTGCATTTACTTTTATTTTTTAGGAAAAAAGTATATTTTAAATTTACAGTATAGTATATTTAATTTCTTTAAATACAGGTATAGACAATAAAGGAAAGAGTAAAAAATATACATGATTGTTTAAACCCGAATGTATTAATAGATTTATTTTATTTTTGCGAGACTGTTTCTTTTTGTTAATGACAATTTATAATTTAGAATATACGTTACATTTTTGATCCAACTGGCTTTCCTTTCCTACTCATCTTCTATGAACCTTAGAGAAATCATCTCCATGTCTAAAGGCTACTCGTAAAGGCTTTTTCGCCCACTTTCCCTTTAAAGTGGTGAGGCGCCGCAAGGCAAACTAAAAATCAAAAGGTGGCGCCCGAACAGATATCAATAATTATAATAATTATGATATTTTAATAACTAACATCGAACAGAAAACGGAAAAGCGCTACAAACGTAAAATTGCAAAAATAGAAAATTCGCAACGTTGCATCATTTTTTTTCGTTAAATTCATAACTTCGTATCTCATTGCCACTAATCATAAGTGAATTTTACAATTTTAACCTAAAATTTAAAAAATGGAAAATTGACAGCGTCGCACCAATTTTTTTCTTCAAACTCATATCTTCTTGTCTCATTGCCACTAACCATAAGCGATTTTACAATTTTAAAGTAAAATTAGAAAAATATTAAATTGGCAAAGCTGCATTTTTTTCCTTATATTCATAATTTAAGGATCATTGCCACTGATCATAAGTGAATTTTAGGATTTTAACGTAAAATTAGAAAAATAGACAATTGGCAACGCCACACCATTTTTTTTTTAAATCAAGCTTTTTATATCCATGCACTACCACCGAAAATATATGGCATTCCAAAACTCACAAAACCAAACATTCCATTAAAACCTATAGTAGCATGTAATCAATCACCATTTTAACAACTATCTAAACATCTTAAAAACACTACAACATATATTATATAAAAACAATTATTACATAAAATATTCTTTTGATTTCTAAAGTAAAATAAAAGCCATTAAAATGCCACACAATTACATATTAATATCATTAGATGTTATATCAATGTACACAAACATACCAATAAACTTAATAAAACAATTAATACATAAACATTGGAATAAAATCAAAGAACACACAGATATTCCTATCACAAAATTTACAAAAGCAATTGAAACTACATTATGCTCAACATATTTCACTTATAAAACACAATTTTTTAAACAAATAGATGGACGTGCAATGGGAGCATCAATATCATGTGTGATGGCACAATAGGTTTTAGAAGATTTAGAAGAAACGGTAATTACTAATCTAAATTTTAGATTAGTAAAAAATTTTACTAATCTAAATTTTAAACTACCATTCTTTTTCAGATATGTTGATGATTGTATTACAGCAATACCACAGAATCAACAAATATATATTAGAACAATTTAACACTTACATTTCAAAATTACAATTTACAATTGAAATAGCAAAACATATGTATCGTAAAGCCTGTCTACCATTTCTGGTGTAGGCTTGTTAGTCTTGAGCTTTTTTTTTCCTTTCTTTCTTTCTTTTTTTCTTTCTCTAGGCTTATTCGTTTTTGCTTCACGTCACTGCGTCGCTAAACTTTCTCCATTCTTTCTTGTTGTTTGCCATCCTGCTAGCTTCACTCATCGTTATTCTTCTTCTTTGTAATATCTTTTCTATTATGTCATCCCAGGTAGTTTCAGGTCTTCCCCTTTTTCTTTTCTGCCCAGGTCTAGCTTCCCATACTCTCCTCACTTGTCTTTCCTGTCCCATTCTTTTCAGATGGCCCCATCATCCCAACTGCCTCTTCTCTATGTATTTGTGTATCGCCTCTATTCCTAATTCTTTTCTTATTTCTTCATTCTTGATTCTTTCTCTCTTTGTCACTCCCTTTACTCTCCTCATGTATTTCATTTCTACCCCTTGGACTTTACTTATTGCTTTTTTATCTGTTTGGTCTTATTATTGTTTTATAGACGTTTATTTTTGTTTTCCTTGTTATTTCTTTTTTCCCCACAATCGTATTGCTGTAAAACACTTTCATTGCTTTTCCTATTCGGCTGTTAATTTCTTCTTTTTGCTTTCCTGAACTAGTTATTTCTACTCCCAAATATTTCCATTTCGTCACTTGCTCCAATTTTACCTTATCTACCATGATTTTCATCTCATGTTGCTCCCCGATCACCATTACTTTTGTTTTCTCTTTACACATCTCCATTCCGTTCTCGCTAAGTGTTTCATTCCCTTTATTTATGCTTGTCTGCAACTCTTTTTCGTTAGATGCTATCACCATTATATCGTCCGCAAATGCTCCAATCTTTACTTCAACTCTCTCCATATAATTCTATCCCACGTCAATTCCTCTAGTTTTTTCTTTCGCTTTCCTTATTATTTTGTCCATGTAAATATTAAATAACGTTGGACTTAGTCCTCCTCCCTGTCTTAGTCCGTCTTTCGTTTTAAATTTTTTTGATTGTCTGTTTTTGACTATCACGCTATTTGAGTTTTCTTCATATATTTTTTTTATTAAGCTAATCATTTTCCTGCTTATCTCTTTCTTTGCCATCATCTTCCACAATCTATCTCTTCTTACTTTATCAAATGCTTTTTTAAAATATAAAAAACCCATGTATACATTTTTTTTCCTTTTACTTGTTTTTTCAACTATCTGCTTAATCGTAAATATATGGTCTTGAATGCTTCTGCCTTTCCTAAATCCTGACTGTGATTCGTCCAGAGTTTTCTCTATATTAATTTTTATTCTCTCGTTTATCATCATTTCCAGCACTTTCATTGTTCGTATTTAATAGAGTAATTCCTCTGTAATTATTGCAATCTTTCTTATCTCCTTTCTTAAAGATTGGTACTATCAGTGCATGCTGCCATTCTTTAGGTATTATTTGCTCTTTCCATATTTGGTTATATATGTCCAGCATTACCTGCCTTTCCTCTTCCCCCATGTATTTTATCATTTCAGTCCTTATTGTGTCACTTCCTGGTGCTTTTCCATTCTTCAGTGGTTTTATGGTCTTTTCCAATTCCTCCATATTAAATTCCTCTTCATCGTCTTTGCATTCCTTTCTCTCTGTATTGTCTGATTCTCTTGTATCGTTCCTCTCTATATTGTCTCACAGCAGCTCTTCAAAGTATTGCTTTCTAATAGCAATTAGAAAATTGCTAATTTTCTGTTCATATTTTAGGCTTTTGTATATAATAACGAAACTGATGCTGAGGTCATTCAAGACGAAAATAATGTAGAAGTGATTAAAAAAAGAGTTTTATTAAGAATACGTCGTCCAATAGAGGAATCTGATGAAGAAAGTAATGTTGGAGATGAAGAATTAATGAGAAAAGTCGAACAACTGCATTCAACTAATAGTGGTGGATATCATACAACATATTAAAATGTTTAATAATCTACATATTATTTTTTTAGTGGATAATCTAAGAAATAAAGGCGATTAAAACAGGAAAACCCAAAAATATACTTGATAAAGATTTAATCGAAAAAGCTGTCGAGGAAGAATTATTAAAAAAGTTGAAAAAAGATAAATAACTCCAAAAGACAAATAAGTAAAATTACACATTATTCACTAACTGCCATTTTCTCCAGTTAAATTATTTTAGATTAGATGCAGTTTAACCTAAGTGCAGATTACTTTCTGGTAATTTTTTTTATTTACATAGCTATGTAGTTTATTTTATATGGACCAAAAAGTGTAACTTATCTTAAACTTCACCTAATCCACCTGATGCAAATGACACTAAAAAATAATATATATAATATATAGAGTATTTTTAATTATTGATAATTAATTGTTTTTTTTTTTGAAAAAGTAAAACTGTAAAAGTGTAAAACTACTTTAATTAAATCAGTGAAACATAATTTGAAATTTTTTTTATTTGTTTAATTTTAAAAATGTGGTGAGTTAAGTAATAAGAAAATTAAATAATTTAAATTATTAAACATATTAGTACATATTGGAATAGCTAAGTTGTATCTGTAAAATGGTGAATGCGCTGATTGAGCATTAGTTTAATATCGTAGCGTAAGTACATGTGTTGCAACGTTACAAGCATCACACGGCATGGTTAATTTTAACGATTTTTTAAATTTTTATTACACCACTTACTGTTTACCTAATACATTGGCAATGATATGAATATGAAAATTATAAGTTTTTTGTTTACAATTGTAATTTTTAGTAGGAAAGTATTAGAGTTGAAAATACAATCAAATATTTTTTTTTGCATATTAATAAATGGAATAAACAATAAAATTGAAATAAGTAAATAACTTTAATTTAAATAGGAGACATGAAAATAAGAGATTGAGTAGAATAGCCATAGATGACGCCTTCGTAATACAGTTCGTCTATTCTAGAGGTCTAAGATTGTTGCCAATTTGTTAATAACAAGTTGTTACTTATAGCGTTTTCGATTGGCTTACACGCCTTACACTCGGTAAGTCAGTACGCACCGAGATTTTTAATTGTTCATATTGTTCATAGTGACTGGGAGTTTTGCTAGGCAATTTTTTAATTAATTTATTTAATATATTTATATATATAACAGTTTTATTTCAAATAGTTTAAAAACGATTTAATTTAATTTCATTTTAAAGAATTGTTTAACATTGCGGTGTTTCAAACCTCGGTTCGCACCGGGTGCAGTGCAGTCAGTGCAAAGTTGCAAACTGCTAACCAGTCGCTAACACAGAGAAGCTAGTGACTGATTTTTAATATTTTCAATTTCAAATTTAAATTTAGTTTGGCCTTCAAATTTAGATGCAGATTTAAGCTTTTTTTAATTTCAAACTCAATTTTTCAAAGTTTTAATTTTAATTTCGCATTTATTTTTATTCAAAATAAAGTTAACCACTTTATCTAATTACTAGATGCAATAATTAACTTGAATTTAGTGCAAAATAGCAAAGACCTGGATTTTTTTTCAATCTTTATAATTTATATCGCTGCATTATTACGAACAGTTAACCTAAAATAGTAATACATTTTTTACTTAGATTTTTTTTTTGTAATCTGTTTAAAAGTAAACTGAGCTCAGTATTATAGAACATTTTCCAATTATATTTGGAATCTAAACTGAGTCCGGTCTATTTCAAATCAATTTATTTATTTTTCGGTGGGAGAAGATTGATATTTTCGAACTTTGGACTTTTAGAGGAGAGTTGAAAAAATTACATGTCTTTACCGTGCCGCATTCGCCTACTAGAAGAAGGCAATCATGGTCTTGTGATTTTTGTATGAATTCAATATTGACTCTTGTGTTTGTTTAAGTATTCAAATATTTTTTCCTTGATTGGAAATAATTAAAATGATTTCTATGATCTGGTCGTGACGTGAAAAATTACAAAACAAAATTACTGGTTCTTTCAAATTAGTTATTATGTAATTTAATTTTTGTGTTCCTAGAGGTGAAAGTATATAATGCACTCTTTATTTGTTACTGGACGCTTAATATCACGCGCTTTATTTAATGGTATTCATAATTTTTCAATTGCTTCTGATCCAAAATTGCAACAAAAAACTGAACCCCATTTAGTGTCAGTCGTTTGTGGGTTTTCAAAAGATCGGAAAATTCAAAGACTGGTTAAAGGACAATTTGGTGATGATGCGTGGTTCAAAGTTAATCACAAATCCGCTGATGTCTTGGGTAAGTTTATATTTAATGCCTGCATAACAACTACTTATTATTATGGATTTAATTTAGGTGTTGCAGATGGTGTGGGAGGTTGGAGGGCATATGGTATTGATCCTGGAGAGTTTTCCCTTCACTTGATGAAAGCATGTGAACGATTAGTAACATTGGGTCAATTCACACCAAATAATCCGTTAAAATTGTTAGCTAATGGTTATTATGAATTGTTAAATAATAGAAGATCAATTATAGGTGAGTCAGTAGTTCATAGTTATAAATGTGGTAAAATGATATGCATATATATATCTTCGATAGGGTGGACATTAGTCTATCTTCCGTAGACAATCATTCCAAAAATTATTGCCACTTTACAATTAGTGATATTCTGAAGATGATTTTTGTTTGTACTACTCGTTATAAATTGATCCATTAAATTTTGCCAGTGTCGTCTTTTGCTCACATTTAATTTTATTAAGTCTAACCTAAATTCTGAACTGTAAACGCTTTTTAAGAGAAAGATTTTATGTCATCAAGAATGATAGATTTGTCATACAGTGCATTGGCAGTACTTAGATAAAAGTGTGAAAGGTAGTATAAAAGTGTATCTGTTTGAATACAAGTGTGATAGATCGATTGTTTTTGATAATTCTATTATTCTATTATTGTTTCAAACGTAAATTTAGTTTATTAAAATTCTAATTGCCCTTTAACTGCGCTAAAGTGGCACTTCAGAATTAAATCTCGTTAACATCCAAATAAGGCACGTAACGTAACAGTATGGCATACAACTGTGTCGTATTTATTTAGTTTTCAGCATGCAAGCTAACATAGCATCCATATAAACTTAATATAATCAACTTCATCAATATATAATCTATATAATATATTTGAGTTGTACGTCGTTATTTATTTGTCTGTCTGCGTGTCCTACGTTCAAGCAGCATTGCATACCATACTGCATACACCGCTCACCATCTATGAGCGAACCAGTTGTCTGCTGGCATTCGACAGCGAAGCACAGATACAGTAAAAGCAAATTACAAGAGATAACTATCGTTATGCCACTGATAGCGGTACAGCCGTCTCAGAGACAGTCGTAGAAAAGTTTCAGTTTTTCTTTATTCATTCTGTTCATTACCTTTTCTTCATATACAATTAATTATTTAACTATTTATTCATGGTAGAAGTATTACCGCATTACTCTTATTAAATGTTTCATGTTTAAATGTTAAGAAAAAACAGATAACAAGTAGGTACTAGCAGTCATACCAAAAAGACCCCTTATAAATCAGAATTTAGGCAGCTGTAAGTTTGGTTTGATTATGAGTTCTGCCTTAGAGAAAATTCTGAGTTATAACAGGTTGTTTGGTCCGATGGTGTAAATCGGACCAAACCAGTAATCACTTATGATTACTGGTTAGTTGTAATTAGATAAGAGATTATGAATTTCATTAAAAAAAATTATGCGACGTTCCCAATTTTCTGTTCTTCTAATTTTACGTTAAAATAGTAAAGTTTACTTATGGTTAGTGGTAATTATGGTTTGGTGGTGAGTTCTGCCTTATATAGAATTCCAATTTATAACTCAACCCAGACGAAGCCGGGTACTTCACTATGCTCCCATTACCCAAGTTACAGAGTATCAGGCGAAGGTACAGTCCTTCATAGAAGAAATCTTCGGTATATTACATGTAGTCAATATAATTAAAACCTATACATTAACGGCTATTTTCACGGTGCTAATCCGGAATAAGTTCGAGTACTCATAGTATTCAGCCCCGAAAATCATCCCAGACGAAGTTGGGTGCTTCCGCTAGTGTTATATATAATGTTATTTAAGCTGAACCAATCAGGTGAATCAAAGAATATTTGAGGCGTGATGCACTTCTCTCTGTCTACAATAAGTACATATAATCTATAAATTAAAAAAAATATTGATGCATATTGATTTTTTTTAATTGTAAGTTCAATCAGGTGAATCTTAATTTTGCGACAGATTAGTATTAATATGAATGAAGGCAAAAAGATCAATTTTTCCACTTATGAAAAATCCTTGTTTTAGTTGTTAGTGCAGGCGTAATCAATTATGTACATGCATAGCGACTAAATTCATGGTGAAACATCTGGATTTTCTTACTTCTATTATTCGGATGTGAACATGTCTTTAGAATAGTAGCTCCCATATATATTAATGAGACTGCATGTAGATTAATACACTTGCGAATATAAAATTGTTTGAATCTACCAATAGTAAAATATAAAAAGGAGAGTTATTTCCAGTGGCAAATTATGTGATCTTTAATGTTTTCTTTTTAATATACAGAATGAATACTGAACTTTTTTCTTTATGGGATCTTCATTCTTCTCTACTGTATAGTAACTGTCATTATCAATAGATAATCCACAATCCGATCTTCAGGAACTGGCGGTTAATACATTAAGCCCTTGTTCGTGTTGCGTTCTTAGTTGCGTTTAAATAGATAATTTTTTCCTCAGTGGAAAAGTCAAAAAGCCAATTATATTGTATTTCTTTTATCTATTGTGATTTATATAGGTGAAGTAGAAATAGGGCAATGCATGTATCAGCACATAACTACAAACCTAGCAGTATTAAATTACAATTAACCCCGTAAAGTCATACTTTCCATTCGCAATATCACGATAACCGTAACGAAGACCTAGTTTTGGCGGATTCGACATCTCTACGATAAATTTGTCATGTCTGCCCTTCACACTTTTCATCCATATACACCACTGTTTTAAGGACAATGAGAGCTAAAGTGCGATTTTATTTATTTTAAAGATTATTATCTCTATTAATTAAAATCGCACATCTACTACTAACTTTGGTTACCATTAAAGTCGCATTATCGATAAACTACCGAAATGTGTTTCTTTCATAAAGTTGAGTCGAAAAAATCTATGTGTCAAAGGCCGTAGTCACCTATAGGCTAGACCCAATTATGAAAATCCCAATATGAACTTTCCTAACGCTGCCGCTGTAATTAATTATTAATGATGAAGTTTTTATTTGTTTTCTTTATTGTTGTTGCAAAATCAGTTTATCTTTTTTTTATTCCTACGTCAATTAGTCGTCGAGCATGTTGGACTGATTGTCTTTTCTGACTTGTTATTTATTTTTAGAGTATAATTACTAATTAGATTTGTAAATTTCATTTATATGTTATAACATTTAAATTTTGTTTTTCGAAAGTAGATCAGTATAGTTCAGGCATGACTACAATTTTAAGACGCCTTGTCATCAACATGTGAGCTACCACAAACCACAATATATTATTTTGCTTCAGTTTGGGAGTATCGTTCTTAGATTTTTTAAAGTGTAACTTTTTTTAGATCGGTGTAGTTTCAGCATCATGTAACGAAAATGTGTAACGCTCCTACCATGATTATAGAATGTAAGCGGAGCTGAATCCAACGCGTTTGTATTTGGCTTCGTTATATCTACTGCTGTTATAGTACTGACAGCAGCAGCAGTGAGCTAAACATCAGTGCCACTGATTTAGCACAGATGATTGGTCTGCTGTTGCTGGCAATGGGATGTGTATCATCCGCCCAGTGCGAATGTTTAGTACTGAAATGCGTTAATGTATTTAACATTGGAAGCATGCAAAGGAAATTCTTTAATAATATGTTCTCCTGGTAGCAGAGAGCTTTTAGTATTCATGATAGATGCATTTAACGTAGGAAATATTTTGTCATACATCAGTATAGAAAAGATTAATTAATTATCGATTGAAAATTTCTTAATAAGCAATTTAGAAATTTTTTGAAATATGATAAATTTAGAAGTTCCTTATATACAAGTAAATTTTATGTAGAAGTACCATGGCAAGATGTTCTCACAAAATTTTTGAAAATGTATTTAAAAAAATGTTAAAATTAATTTCAAAGATCATTCGAAATACTAAAAATTATATATGTGAAACAAATGAAAGGAAATTAAAGAAAATAAAGGATTTATATATACAAAAAAAAGATAAGTAAAACAGAAAAAATAAAAAAAAAAAACGCGGAAAAATAATTAATATAATAGAAAATCTAGATGGAGGTAGAAAAATTATATTGAATAAGATGCATTGTCTTAATACACTACACCAGCCTTGACTATGCTAGAAAAGTATCGATGATGTCATGTAGAATAGCAGTACTGCGAACCGATATTTCTAGCGTTTCTAGAGTTGCTCAAATTTCTAGATATCTAATTAAAAATGATTGTTTTAGAAAATTCTAGTACTTTGAATTTGCTATAAAAGATGTCCCAGAAAGCGTGCTTTGATTAGTCTCATTACATACGCGAATACAAAGAAATATATGTGATGGTGATAGTGAGTGCAAATTATATTTAGTGTTAAGAAATTATTAGTCTATATAATAATTAATGTCTTATATATATTAGTCTATATAATTATTAATATAACTAATAATAATAAGATTTATAATATTGAATTATTAATTTTAATTAAATTCGCATCAATGGCGAAAACAAATAGTGATCGTGTAAAAGCATATCGTCAACGTAAACGTGCTAATAAGATGTTGAAGAATAAACCAAAAACTACGGCTCAACGGACATTTCATGGACTTAAATTTATCGAACTCGATGAAGTCATGAAAGAATCAAATCAAATGTTCTCGCAATTATTAACAAAAATTGGAAATGGTATTCAATTAGCAGAGCACGAATTATAATTAGTGGAATCACGTTTTTTTCAAAAGAAGAAGCTGATAGACTCTGTCCACATGGAATACGACTGTTTCTAACTAATAATTCACTAGATGCATATAATCAAATGATTTTAAATTCAGCTATGCAAAAAGAGATTTCGAAAACAACTGATGTTTTTATTGGTTGCCAAAGTACCGAACAAGAAACATTTGTCCGACAAAAGCTACAAAAAATGTCAGTCATTGATACTGGGGGCTTACCACATCAAATTATATTGGTATTGAACAAATCATACATGATTACAACTAATGTGGATGTCTCAGATGGATTATCCAATGGGGCAATGGGTAAATTAGTTCATATAGAATCAAGTAAAAATAACGAAATCATTCGTATGTGGCTGGAGTTTTCTAATTCACCAAAAATCGGAGAAAAGGTCAGAAGGAAGGTTAGTGCATACGTACAAGAGCATAATATTAACCGAAAAGCAGTACCCATAACTCGACGAACAGCCACAATTTATTTAAACAATAATAAAACCATTGCTGCTAAACGAAACCATTTTCCAGTGACTTCAGCTTGCGCAGTTACTACACATAAATCACAAGGCGGATCCTTGGACGAAATAGTTTGTGAATATGAAAAGACACATTCCCAACAGTATGTGGCATTATCACGAGTCACCAGTATCAATGGACTTTATATTGTTAATCCGAAAAAAGATTTCACATGTTATCATGGTCGTCGAACGTCAAATTCCATGGGGTCATTACAAGATGAATTTAAAAGACTTATTCTCAATAATTTGAGCACGATTAGCAGACAAATAATTGATGTAATCAGCAAAAATGGAAGATTATCAATATTTTCCTTAAATTGTCAAAGTTTGAAAGCTCATTCTAAAGATTTAATAGATAATGTATCCTGAAGGTCAGCATTATCGATATTTTCGGAAACAGGTGCAAAATCAAGAAACGGTGGATCTACCTAATTTTGATTACATTGTGAAAAGTAAACGTCCAAACGTGAAAACTGGTGGTGTAGCCATCTATCATAATTCTATTGATACCATCACTGCCACAACCGCTTATATGATTCTGACATTAAGACAAATGAATTCCTTTTCTGTAAATACAACGGAGGATTGTAGGAGAAATATGTGCAGCAAGATGCAGTGTCGAAAGTGGACAAGCAATGTGTATAATAGCTGTGTATATATCGATGAATAAAAATATCAGTGATATAATTGGCTTTCTACATGAGGTACTTCTTCCATATACTATAGATGGTGCAGCATTATTGGGCAAAAACTGGGGCGAAATACCACTTATATTAAGCGGCGATTTTAATGTAAATTTTGCTAAACCAGAAGCAGAACCTCCAATTACATTTCTAAATGATAAACTAAAATTAAAAATAAATAGTGATAAAAGCATTTCAACAACACGATCGGGAACCACAATTGATGCAGTTTTTTCCAGATATTTAGATAGATCACATTCCACTACATATGTATCTTATCATAAACCCATCGTTACCTGTTTAGAATATAATGAAAACAATGAAAATGAAAATGAATAAAAATAAATTAATAAAATATGTCTTTTATATGTGAATCCTCCATGGGAAATTGAAAAAATTCAATTTTCTTTGTATGATCTTATGCAGTTCCATAGCCGATTTCTGCCCAATCACTATGAAAATAAAGTTTAACTTTTATCGTGAGTGGCGGCTACACACAAGGTTTTCTTTCTATAAAATCAGCTGTATTTTCAATTCAAGAGATACATAAACAATATATTATTGTATCTAGAATTAATAGATATGCTATATTATAAATATATAATACCTATGTATATGTATGGTTAGTAACTGGAAAGTTACCCAAGAGTGATCTAATACTGCTAGTATATTTAATACCGTTCTTTTAACTTAGTAATTCGTTAAGGTTATAATTACTCATCGTCGTGAAGAAAGATTACTTTAGTTAAACAATATGTTTTTGAAGAAGTCATTTCCATGTATGTACGAAGCTTATGAAAGTACATTTTCTGTTAAAATAACAGTAAAGGGAAGCGGTAAAGGGGTCTGAAGCCCTTATCATTCACTAGATAATTCCTGTTATATATTCAGTTTATAATCTCCATAACTAAATGCGCGAACTTTTATTAGACCAAGTTTCAATTTAATGTTGTCTATGTAGATAATTTGCTTTGAATACTTTTTCTTCTGTTTTCGTTTACTGAACGATTTCAAACAATGAACGGTTTATATTCGTAGCCGGCCATGTCATCAAATAGTTGACTATCAGAAGAAATAATTCTTACATGCGTACATACATTGAACCCAGATTTTTTTGCCGATGAACAATAAATTTCATCGAAAAATTGTTCCATTTTTTTTATTCAGTCAGTTAATCAGAATTTTTGAAGGTTTCGATCTTTATTAAATATTTAGATTGAGGTATAAGTTTTACATGCTTTTTTTTGACATTTATTTCATTAAAATTTTTATCAAATGTCATGATTCCCTGAAACATAAAAAAAATTAATTATCCCCCGTTAAAATGAAGGACTAATATTCAATTATTGAGAGAATGTGTTATTAAATGCAAATAAAATACAATTGAACCTATTGTACAATATCATATGATCAATTAAAATGATGCTTTCCGAGTATGAGATATTTCTTTCTTTTGTTATTCAACTTGACGATTAGTTTACATGAACATGGTATAATGTACCATATGCAGTAGTGAGCAATTTTAATCCGATTCATACAACGAATTATAGGTTTCATGTAAAGTTGATGAAATCTAAAAGGTATTTTTCGTAATACATATTCATACTGAGCTGAGCCAAATATTGCAGTAATTTGTTGAAATCAACATACGTTTGTTTGCCAAAAATCAAAATTTAAAAATATACAATGCAATAAACCCAATGAAGTTGGATATTCAAATTTAAAATAAATGAAATAATATAATTCGTTGTAACGCATTCAATTTTTTTCAACGTTCCCCAGTGACGTTGTTGTTGTTTCTTGTCAAAGCGCGTGATTTCTACATAAAGCATGTGGTTTGCTGAATACAAATGTGTATTGTAAAAATAGAATGCATTTTTATTGGGTTTTAGAAATAGAAAAGAAAAAAACAATGATGGACAATTGGAATATTTCTTCATTGAATATTGAATATATGGGCTATCTTAACTATACTGTAGTAATAATTCAGCTACATTTGTTGGTTGTTGATTGACTCTGTTCTGTTGAAGAACTGATGATCGCTTAATCATTTTTCATCTTTTTACATCATGAAACCGTATTACCGTATATTGTTAGTTAATTTTTAATTGGTGAGAACAAATATAGCCAAATTAAATAATGAAATTATCTGGCAAACTGTATATGTCGCTCTATAAAATACAAATTCTAATTTATTTGGTACGCATATTGTATTTTCATATTTGCCATTTTAAGTTGAAAATAACCAGTCTAGGTCAAGGGAGATTTAATTTTTAATATAACATTACATATAATAATAATAAATAAATATAAACAACGTAATAAAATAAGATTAAAATATGCTTAAATTAAAATTTAAATAAAAAACTAGTAACCGTACTTTTGCACATTGAATTTTTTTACAGTTTTCATTCAATGTAAATTAATTACTTTGCCAGAAAATGACAGGAAAAAAAGATAATTTGAATAATTACTCCAAGTTCGTACTCATTAACAACTAAAAGAAGTGAAAGCAGACAACAAGTAATTCATATTTAAAAATTACAAACTTTCTTCTCATTTCAATGAAGCTAGTGTGCTAGTGTAATAATGTATGCTCGAAGTAAACCTTTTCATTTTCTTCTTTAAGTAGCTATTTTCTAATGCGACCATTCGGTATACCAATAATGGCGTGGCCAGACGTATTTATGCCAACAATTTGATAAATTAACCAATATATATATGTATATGCACGCATGCTTCATCTTTTGGCAACGACGCATGGTAATCGTTGGTACCCCGGAAGCAAGAACTCGCATTGTGTATATGTGGATGCCAAAACTGGCCGTCAATTTCAAAACTTTCATTTTGATTAGTCATAATTGAAGCTTATTCTATTTCATTAAGTATGGATTTCCCTTTAGTGTCCGAAAATCCGGATTTCATTTGTTTGGAATTTTTAAAAGAGACCAAGGCTTTTCCTTGCCGACGCCCATGTATACCAGGCATCTCTAATTGAGATGACTCTGATTGATCTCTAATATCAAAATTTCAAAAATTAAATTTCTTCAATTTTATTTATTACTTTATAAATGTAACGTAATATAATTACTGTGTTATATATTATAATGGATCCTCGAAAACATAGGTCTGGATGGAATTAAAACCGTATAGCGTATACCAATTTGCTTGATTAGTGAGGCCTTTCGAGCTCAATTTTTGCTCTTCGTCAGTCCCTACTGGGCAGTAGAAAATTAATAAATTAACCATCCTTCTTTCTTATCTTAATTACTTCAAATAAAATCAATATATGTGTATATAATTATTATTATAAACTTTGGAATTCCTTTCAGGTAGTAGTACCGCATGTGTAGTATTTTTAAATCGTGAAAATAGCACATTGTATACGGCAAATATAGGTGATAGTGGATTTATGGTAGTACGAAAAGGTCGAGTAATTCGGCGATCCGAAGAGCAACAACATTATTTTAATACACCTTTTCAGGTAACTACAACTGACCACACTACTTTGAATCACAGAAAGGAAAAAGATTACATCCTAAATGTGACATGTTTTTTCCAATTATTTACAGCTTTCATTGCCACCTGCCGGTTACAGAGCAGATGTTTTAAGCGATGGTCCAGATTCTGCCTCAACAGATAATATTCCAGTTGAAGACGGTGATGTTATACTAGTAGCTACTGACGGCGTTTTCGATAATTTACCACAAAATATTATATTAAATGAGTTAATTAAGGTATGTACAGCTTGATTTGTAAAATTTTTATGCTTATCGTTTGCTTAACATTTATATCCAATTTTCAAAAATAGTGTGAAGGAGAACGATGCGCTGGTAGATTACAAATGGTAGCAAATTCAATTGCTTGGATGGCTAGAAGTTTATCGTTTGATCAAACATTTATATCACCTTTTGCTGAGCGTGCCTTCGCTAATGGTATCGATGCTATAGGTGAGCTTTATTTTCTTTGTGAATTTTTTGCGAAATTTGTGCTAAAAATTGGGTTTGTTTTTTTTTCCAGGAGGAAAACCAGACGATATCACTGTTATTTTAGCAACAGTTGCAATATAGACTTGATTTAGTATTTTGTTTTTAATTGTATTTATACTCGTTATTATTTTAGTTGTTTTAAACGCTTAAATGAAAAAAAAAAAAGATTTTTAGTTTCACAATTCTGGAATGTCATAACTCTTTACTAATAAGTTAGTAAGTATTCGGAGTTACCTAAAAAATAATGAAATTATTTTCGTCATCGTAAACCAAACAATT
The DNA here is from genome assembly GCA_949748235.1 of Platypus cylindrus. Lineage (NCBI taxonomy): Eukaryota > Metazoa > Arthropoda > Insecta > Coleoptera > Curculionidae > Platypus > Platypus cylindrus. The sequence continues at coordinate 51,113,295 of OX456488.1, read as the reverse complement.
GTATGTGATTGTACCTGAAGTTTAATGAGTTACATTTCAATGAAAATTACAATCAATCTAGTCTTGGTTTTAAATAATAATTAATGTACTACTTACTGCATGAAGTATTTTTTAACAAATTTTTATCAGGCACATCTCAAAGAGTGACTGAGTAATTGACCTAATATTTAGGTTTTATTTTTAGATACTTTTTTTTCTTATGTTGTGTGTAAGTTGATAACGCATTTTTTCAACATTGTGAACGCTGATGATTGATTCATTATTTAGTTAGAAAATAAAGAGTTGTTACCAAAAAAACATTACTATTTCTTTTATACAATATAATACATTGCTACTATTTGCAATGCTATTTTGGATGAAGGAAGAAACTTGTAAAAAATAACATGTTTAAAAATTCTGTGGTGGATTAGCGTTTTCATTATCATCTCGATCATCCCAATTGAAACCGCCAGGATTATCTTCTGGTAATCTTGGGCGTTCGGTATTTGTTACTGTTGGAATCTCGTTAAAAATAGTTCTTCTACAACAATGACATTAATAATTTTACATTTCAATTTATACGAGATCCTTACAAGATGTTTGGAGTTTTCAGGATTTTAAATCCACCTCTTTGATTTGGAAAAACATCTTCCAGGAAATAGTATATGTGACCAACTGCAATACCCATTAAATCTATATAAACTGCATTGCCCAATAAAACTGAAAATGCTACCAAAACCCACGGAAGATAAGGTGCCTAAAAATTAGTTTAATAGGAAAATTACATTTTGCACCACTAACTTTCATTTATATTAAATAACATTGTAAAGAGTATATAATGGTCTCTAAATTTATGGTTTTCAAACCTATAGCTTACCTGGAAATTGAGTATACCAAAAAAATTCATTCTGACAAATAAGTTTCTCCTTGACCATACGTAAACTAACATTACCGTAAAGGCTTGACCTAGGAATAATAAATTAATGAAAAATGCAAATATCTGTAACAATATTTAAGGACAATAATTTAAATTGTTATATCCCTAGATACAAAATACGAAAGTGAAAAGGATACAACCATAAGAGTTCCACCAAACAAAAACATTAATAAAAAGTCGGAAGATTTGTTTCGGAATGAGCCCTCTTCTAACATTCTACAATATCGATACGTGAATGCCATAGCAAAAAAAAAGTTAAAACCAAATGTGCCGAAGAATAGAAATGTTGTAATTAATCTCCATATCTGGCCCTTTAGAATTAAGATTGGATTAAAATAGAGCTGAAAGGGTGAAGCTAATTCCAACTGCTGAAAATTTATTAAGAACTAATAAAATCTAAAGTTTAATTTGTCCATTAAGTCTATTTAACCGGTTGATAATATCATTTTAATAGAATTGTAGCTGATACAAAACAGACGCAATGCAATATATTTTCTCAACCCTATCAGAAGAAAAAAAATACTTACGACAGCTAACGTAGTTATAACACAAGCTGTTGTGTAGGCTCTAGTTATAGGTGGTGTATTTAAATATTCATTTCTTAATGTTTGGTAAGCCATTTCTTACAGTGTTGGTAGGATATTTCTTTGTTTTTTTATAATGTATGTATTTACAGAACCAAAAAACTTAAAAAAAAATTATTAATGTTTATGTAAAAAATAAACGTATTTCACGACATAACGATGTTGTATTTGTTTTTATTTTGCAATTTAATTACAATTTATCATTTTGAGACACATCATATTAAAAACAAACTTTAAATACTTTTGAAATGACAACTGACATTTTCTAATATTGTTATTCGAAATACTAAAAACAGTAAAAACAATTCAATTCCATTAAATTAAACTAATAATAGAAGGTTATTAAGGTTTGTTCCAACTTGACATTTCGGACTAGATTTGGATTAGTTTGAAACTAAGTAGTCAGAAACCTCTAGTTGCGTATTTGATTTGTCTCTGATTAGGATAGGTTGGAAGTTGGAAGTTTCAACTTGGAACTATGGAGACCTATAAAATAAATCCTATAATATATATATATATATGTATATATTAGCCCTCCATAGTTGGAATGATTACAAAAATAGTTTGAAAATTTCTAACCTCGTAATTAGATGTCATACTCATAACACCATTTTCATTGTGTTTAGTTTTTATTTTGTTTTAATGGCTGCTCTGGTTTAGTCTATTTTTTAATAATTCGTACTATTGCATTTACCTAACAAAATAGTTTTTGTTATTTACCCTTACGGTAAATTGTGTTTCACTATTACTGTCCTTATTGTCAGAAGAAAACAAGAAATCAAACCGTCTCTCTGTTTCAATTTGTGTAAAGTTGGAACAGTTTTTATATATTACGCATGCTCTTTACAATCACAAACCAGTTTGACGCCTAGTTGGAACAAAACTTCAAAGCTATAATAAATTGATAACTATAATTTATTGATCTAATTTTTTCGCTCATTACTCAATAATTGCATTGAACATTATCAAGATCTAGAAATTAACTAGAATTCAATCAATGTGATGTGATTCGCTAAATGTTGAATTTAAATATCTTAAATCTCGAATTTTTAAATTTGAAGAAAAGAAGAGAGGAAGAGACAGAAACCAATCAAAGGACAAAACTTCAAAGATGTAATTGACACTTTAGCATGTAGAGGGCCGCACATTGATAACAACACTGGAACGTAAATCTATAAAATAGGTTTGGAAGAATCATATAATTTTTTTTTTTGCAAAATCTAACAAAAAAGGCAGTTTTCCAAAGTAATTTATTATGGTACTGATGAAAGAATATCGAATATGTATGCCTTTAACAGTGGAGGAGGTATGTTGGCATTTCATTTAAACAAAAACTTTAATATTCTGAAGAAAAACTGGTAGTTTGCATAATTACATAAATAAAACTGCACAAGAAAAAGATTAATTCTAAAACATTGATTAATGTAATATAGAGATACTAATTTTATAAAAAGTGCAAAGCCAACAATAAAGCTGCACAAGATTTAAAGTTATCAATCAAATTTCGATTAAAGTTGAAATTAGTTCCTTTATTACAGCTGAGGCATTCAAGTAACAATGAAATACAATAATATTGTTATTAACTATCAAATTTAATAATATGAGAAATTTATTCTCATCGCATTCAATTTATCACGTTTTTAATTGGTTTTTATGATTAGTCCCAAGTCTCGTATTTTTGTCATTTATCTTGATTAGTTTCACTTTTAATTGTCTTTATTCCTAATCATATAACAGCAAATACATTGTTAATGTATTGAATAGAATACGGAGATTATTAAGAGATAAATGCTAAACAAAAGAATATAATTTTACAGCGATTAGATACATTTACGATCTCCTACAAAAAATGGCCATGTATGGATGCATGTGTTAATTATATCATGTTTTCTATATTTACATAAGTCATAAATCTTATTCATTATCTATTACATACAAATTTTTTCAGTATCGTATTGGACAATTGTATATGATTGCTCGGCATAGTTTAGAGCAATCTGGTGGTGGTGAAGGTGTTGAAGTTGTAGAAAATAAAGAAATACAAGATCCAGTCCATGGAAAAGGGCAATATACTGAGAAACGTATACACTTATCAAAGTTTGTTATTTTTGACAGAATTTTTTTGTTCCATCCTATTAATACTAGATGTTTAATAAAAGAATTGTTTTTTAGTCGTCTTCCTTATTGGATTCAGTCAATTATACCAAAGATATTCTATATAACGGAAAAAGCTTGGAATTATTATCCATATACAATTACCGATTATACTGTATGTAATTAAAAAAAAATCGTGTAAAATTTATAACAGGTATTATAACCTGTTTCAATTTTTAGTGCTCATTCATTCCACGATTTCACATTTCGATACAAACTAAATATGAAAATAATAACGGATCAACAGAAAATGTAAAAGATACCACTTCGCTCTTAATTGTTGCTACAATACATTTTTTTTATGTGTTGCAGTATTTAAACTTAACACCAGAACAATTAGCTGAACGAATTGTTGAATATATCGATATAGCATACGACGAAGTTTCACCAAGACATTATAAAGATGATGAGGATTTACGATTTTTCAAATCAAAAAAAACAAATCGTGGTCCATTAGTTGATGGTTGGAGGAATAGTTTTCAACCAGTTATGTGTAGTTATAAGCAAGTCTACGCTTCATTCGAAGTATTTGGATTACAAACAAAAGTTGAAGAATTTATTCATGCAGTTAGTTTCTTTTTCGTTATTACTCATAGTTGTTAATTTGCATTTCCCTTTTCCAATTAAAAAATTAGACACTCCAACATTTTCTTCTAGAAAACTTTTGAATGTGTATTAACGATCCACTTAAAATTCCGAATTCCGCTGTTTTTATTCAAGTACCGAGTCTAATAGGAAATTCTATGTTATCTTCGCGTAGATATTATGAGATTGTTTTTAGACGATCTTAAGTGCGGTTAGAAATATGTTCTGATCTTATTTTTTCTTATCTTCACAATGTTGTGCTTCAAAAAAATGAAATGCAATTTGGTAAAAAAACTCAAATTTTTGCCATTTAGCAACATTATCTTCCTAGAAATTTATGTTAGGTATACAAATATGTAAACAATTTTCGATTTCAGTGCATTCGAGAGGTGCTCCTTTTAGGCCATAGGCAGGCATTTGCTTGGATTGATGAATGGATCGATATGACCATAGAAGACGTTCGTAAATACGAGTCGCAACTACAAAAAGAAACCAATACATTATTACAACATCCCCCTGAAAATGGTTCGTCAATAGGCAATGTGACAGTATGCCAAGACATTGAAGGCAATAGCGAATCAAGTTCACCGTTAACACCCAACACAACTCAAAACAGTGCCATTGGTAAAGGGTTTTTTAATTGGTTTTAAAGTAAAAGATGCCCTAAAGGCGTAGAAAAATGCCTTTGTTAATTTTTCTCAATTATTTCGTTAATTAGATTGACTTTTGACTAAATAATAGAAATTTTTTGTATTATAAAATATGATTGTGATTAAAGTTGAAAAACTGGTTTTATCTTATTCCACGGTTTTATTTTCTTCGTACAATCAAATTTATTCTTAGCGATTATGTTATATTCTTGATCATTTACTATGGACACTCTTTCTCTTTTTAGAGACAATTTTAATTCGGGATGTTGTACCCAAGCGAACTTAGCATTACTATTACTATTATTTCCATATATACATTAAGTAACAGATATATGGATCTAAGTGTATGTGGCATAAAATTACCACGTAATATAGATTAGCCAGTTTTAGGCTAATCCGCATAATGAGGATATAGTAATGGAGATAACTGCAATAATAAAAAGAAAAAACTAAAAATGAAATAAATGGATTAATTAATTGGTTAATCAATTTTTTATTGGTTAATTGGTTATAAAGATTTACTTTAATAGTGTTAATTATTTTTTATCATAAAAATAATCATTCTCGTCCGCTTACGATAGGTTATTCAAGTACGTTGAGGAATTTACTTATAATTATTTAAGTAATAGAAAATAGATCTATTGATAACCATACAACGTCATTACCCAATCCTTTAAAATTTGTTCGTAAAACCAAAAATAACAGCATTAAAGCTATTAGAAAAAAATTAAATTGGATTTTTTTGATATATACCTACTTACTATTAGTATCTAGTAAATTGTAAATTTCATCTTGTAGCTGAATAAACAACTGACAATTTTCAGTGTCAATTATTTTTTTTTATCAGAATCTATTTCGATATGCAACGTTGATGAGGTTTGATTGAGGCTATCTTTATTAATCATATTTTATGATGAACTCTTGATTGAATCGATTGGACTGTTACTATTCTTAACTGTGAAAAGTATAGAAATTAAAAAAAAAATTAATTAATCATAATTACAATGTGACAAAACCAGCAGTTCAAAAACGAACGTCTATTTGAACCAAATGATACTTGTATGTTCTAAAATATATGTTTCTTATTTAAAACACATTTAAATTAGATAAATAAATACATGCATTGCTGCTATCAAAAGAAACCATTGAATTAAAAAATCATCAAATTCATCATCCTCTTCCTGATCGTCACTAAGTCAGATGGTGAGTTACTTAATAAAGGTGGAATTATATACATCTAGAATAGTAAAAAACAATAGTAATTATAATATATTCTTTCGTTTTACAATTGATTTACTTTCAACTAATTTTGTTCACTTTATATTTACATTGTGAATAAAATAAAAGAAAAGTTGAATTATTAGTAAGCTGCAATAAAAGCTAAATAATTCTATGTACCATTAACACAGGCTCGCTGCGTGCGTAAGATGCGCTTTGATGTTAAAAAATATAGTGCTTTTTCCTAAGATAAATTATATATTACACAATTTGTAATGAATAACGAAAATCGTAATAATTTAGGTAAATTTGATTTGAATAATGATTAAGATTGAATATATGCATATAGTACATGAATGAGCAGTATATCAAGAAACATTGAGTTGTAACGCCTATCGGTCAGATAATCCATTTCTTCTAATATACCGCCTTCTTGCTCGGGTGGCACCCTTTGATTTCAGATGCCTTGCCGCGGTCTCACAACTCCAAAGCGAAAGTTGGGGGAAAAGTCTCTACGACTAGCTTTTGGACAGTAGCGAAATATCTAGGGTTTAGAAAAAAGTTAAAGAGAAGTCAGAAGATACGAGATAATAAAACATCATGTTTTAAAATAAAATAATAACGTAAACATATTTTGTAGCTGGGGCCAGTAAAAAAAGCCAAAATCAGCACAAGCAAGATAAATAAAAAAATATAAACTTAAAAACTTACTCTACCACAGGACCAAGCAGTACCGGATTAAGACTTACGGGATCTAGGCGCATACTAGAAATTTGGGCACTGTTGTAGTTATAATTTACTGAACTCTTTGGTTCCAAGGCCATTAATGTATTACTGTGCCAAAACGAATGCAATTACTCGACATCTATTAACATTCTTATTTAAAAAAGTCATAATAAATTAAATTTGAGATAGACATTAGTTTATTTAAAATAAATCCACTTTTCTAATTGATGTTAAAATAAAGGTTGCATTATTTAACTTTGGAACTGTTTTAAACTTATATATATATATATATCGTAAAGCCTGCCTACCATTTCTGGTGTAGGCTTGTTAGTCTTTAATTTTTTTTCCTTTTTTCTGCTTTTTCTTTCTTTCTCTAGGCTTATACGTTTTTGCTTCGCGTCACTGCGTAGCTAAACTTTCTCCATTCTTTCCTGTTGTTTGCCATCCTACTAGCTTCACTCATCGTTATTCTTCTTCTTTGTAATATCTTTTCTATTATGTCATTCCAGGTAGTTTCAGGTCTTCCTCTTTTTCTTTTCTGCCCAGGTCTAGCTTCCCATACCATTCTCACTTGTCTTTCCTGTCCCATTCTTTTCAGATGACCCCACCATCCCGACTGCCTCTTCTCTATGTATTCGTGTATCGCCTCCATTCCTAGTTCTTTTCTTATTTCTTCATTCTTGATTCTTTTTCTCTTTGTCACTCCCTTTACTCTCCTCATGTATTTCATTTCTACCGCTTGGACTTTACTTATTTCCTATTTATCTGTTATCTATGTCTCACATCCAAATGTCAGTATTGGTCTTATTATTGTTTTATAGACGTTTATTTTTGTTTTTCTTGTTATTTCTTTTTCCCCACAATCGTATTGCTGATACTGTAAAACACTTTCATTGCTTTTCCTATTCGGCTGTTAATTTCTTCTTCTTGCTTTCCTGAACTAGTTATTTCTACTCCCAAATATTTCCATTTCGTCACTTGCTCCAATTTTACCTTATCTACCATGATTTTCATCTCATGTTGCTCCCCGATCACCATTACTTTTGTTTTCTCTTTACACATCTCCATTCCGTTCTCGCTAAGTGTTTCATTCCCTTTATTTATGCTTGTCTGCAACTCTTTTTCGTTAGATGCTATCACCATTATATCGTCCGCAAATATTCCAATCTTTACTTCAACTCTCTCCATATAATTCCATCCCACGTCAATTCCTCTAGTTTTTTCTTTCGCTTTCCTTATTATTTTGTCCATGTAAATATTAAATAATGTAGGACTTTTACTCCTCCCTGTCTTAATCCGTTTTTCGTTTTAAATTTTTTTGTTTGTCTGTTTTTGACTATCACGCTATTTGAGTTTTCTTCATATATTTTTTTTATTAAGCTAATCATTTTCCTGCTTATCTCTTTCTTTGCCATCATCTTCCACAATCTATCTCTTCTTACTTTATCAAATGCTTTTTTTAAATCTAAAAAACCCATGCATACATTTTTCTTCCTTTTACTTGTTTTTTCAACTGCCAGCTTAATCGTAAATATATGGTCTTGAATATATGGTCTTGCTTCTGCCTTCCCTAAATCCTGACTGTGATTTGGCCAGTGTTTTCTCTATTTTAATTTTTATTCTCTCGTTTATCATCATTTCCAGCACTTTCATGTTCGTATTTAATAGAGTAATTCCTCTGTAATTATTACAATCTTTCTTATCTCCTTTCTTAAAGATTGGTACTATCAGTGCATGCTGCCATTCTTTAGGTATTATTTGCTCTTTCCATATTTGGTTATATATGTCCAGCATTACCTGCCTTCCCTCTTCCCCCATGTATTTTATCATTTCAGTCCTTATTGTGTCACTTCCTGGTGCTTTTCCATTCTTCAGTTGTTTTATGGTCTTTTCCAATTCCATCATATTAAATTCCTCTTCTTCGTCTTTGCATTCCTTTCTCTCTGTATTGTCTGATTCTCTTGTATCGTTCCTCTCTATCTTGTCTGACAGCAGCTCTTCTGCAATTCATAACTATAGAAAGATCCCTTCATTGGCTGTTTATTTAAATCTTCCAACAAATACGTCACAGGATTGGTGTAATTGATTTTGATAATTTTAAATAGTTCGGTGGTCCAGTTAGGTGTGTACCCTTTATCGAAAACATGCTTTTCTTTACTGATGCGTACCATATCGCCAACATTTAATTTCGATCCTGGAAAGATTTTCATATGGTTATAGATTGTATCCACCAACTATTTCTCAATTGTCTCACCAACAACATCACATGGCTTCATTTTAATTGTACTATGTTTTGCTTCATTATAATTTTTGACAATAACTGGTAAAATTGGAATCCACTTGTGCGTTCCATTTAAATTGAAATATTTATACAGTCGTTCTTTTATAGTACAAATTGTTCGTTCAGCAATGGCTGCTTTCATTCGCGAATATGTTGAATAGTGATTAATTTTGTATTGTTTAAGCAAATCTTGAAAATGACGATTGTAGAATTCTTTCCCTTCATCAGTTTGTAAATTTTTAGGGCTACGCTTAGAGGTAGTTAATATTTTAAAAACGCTTCCACCACCGAATCACCAGATTTATTTTTTAGCGGTTCGCCCAAATATATTTAGAAAAACAATCAATAACAAGCAGAAAATATTTAAACTGGTTATTTTCTTTTGCATATGTATCCATTTGAGCAAGATCTGCTTGCCATAAATCGTTCAACCCTTTAATAATTGTATGTCTCCTCTGAAAATTCCATCTTATTGGTTTATGTAGTTCATTGACAACTTGCTTTTTTTCATTCGATGCCATTTAGCGCTTTATCACTTTAAATATTAAATAATAGGTGTCTAGAATCTTAGCAAACTACCTTCAGTCTAGACGTGTTGCTCCTGATTGTTTATCAGCTTTGGAATAATTAAGATTTTCTATCTTGTCGCGTTTATTAAATACATCCATCTGAACCTTATCTAATGTTTTAATTATATCTTTAATCGTGTTATTGGATTCAGCTCTACTGCTATCAAGTAATGCCGATAATTTTATAATTTTTGTCTCAAAAGTATTGATTAAATCATTAATTCTATTAGATATATCTATTAATTGCTGTCTATTATTTTCTTCACTTTTAGCCACATCTTGCTGTAGCATTAAATACAAATTCATCATTGGTCCACATGAATCATCCACATATTTTTTATTAGCAACGTCATCATCTTGAGTGGGTAAATTAACGTTACATATTTTTAAACCGCCAATATCTAAATCACCATTATATGTGAATGAAAATAATGATGAGGAAGTAGGCGAGGAAGAAATCTGATAATGTGAATATTTATCGGACGAACGTCCAAACTTATCTATACTCATCATCGTTGTTTATCTAAATAATAATACTTATGCATGGTAATATATTAATATATAACATTTGCTTCTTTTAATTCTTCAATAATTGACGCAATCTCATTACTATGAGAAGAATTACCTGCTTGTTGCGATGCGAATAGCAATCGTAATCTATTAACTAGTTCATTAACATCATACCAATAAACATATTCTATTGGCTTGGAATTATAGACCATATTATAGTTTCCACCTTGCTTTATCAACAATGGACAAATAATACGTCGATATTTCTGATTCCTGACTCCAACTATTCTGCCTTGAAAAGAGTAACCCTTTCTGTATAGATTAGTGTCATCTAATATGCGATCAAATTCCTCGAGGTCTTTACTAGTACAATTTTTAGGATCTTTAAAAAATAATAAATTATAAGCTCCCTTGCTACCTGTATATAGTTCTCTACCTATTATTATATGGCCAGTAGTTTTATCAAATTCAATTTTATTAGGACCCAAGGTTTATGTATTAATGATAGCGTTATATCTTGGAGAATGAGTAATGTCAATATTAGGAGAATGCTGAAAATAGTCCTTTATAGGTTCTTGAGAAACTTGTGTATATTTATCTAATTGAGGTATATCTGCATTAGTAATTGTATCGTTGCTTTCATCTATTTCATCATTTTCCTCATCCAGCTCGTCTTCTTGTTCCATTTCTTCCTCCTCCTCCTCCTCCTCCTCCTTATCCTCTTCCGCTACTTCTTCATCTATCTTGTTAATTTGATCTACTTCAGATATCTCTTTTTTTCAATTTTCTTTACATTTTTCATTTCGTTTCCATTTAGTTCAGACGTTTTATTTTTAACAACCACATTATCTGCTGTTAATTTTTTTAAATGATTTCAGGTTTAAAAATTCGGTTCAATGTACCATCTTCATTAGAACGTCCCAATTTTAAGGCTAAATATTTTTTTCGGACATCATTAGTTAATTCTAAAATTTTTCTTTTACGGGCACTTTCCGACTTACCTAGCAGCTTCATGATTATAAAAAGAACTCTTTTTTTTGAAAATAAAACTATTCATGAACCTTTATATATACATCAAAGCGACATCTATATCGACCATTATTTAATTCGAATTGTTTCACAATTACTAAAGGTTTAAATTTATTACTATTCCAACATTGTTGACAAATGTTTTTAAAATAATTGTACGATATATCTGGTGTGACATGTTCATCAAAAATATGTTTTAAGTTAATATCATCTTGTTTAAAAAGTACAGTCACATTGCAATTGGCTCTTATTAATTGTTTAGGGATTTTGGAACAAGTTTGACATAAATATGCTACGTTTATGGATCTGTGTCGTGCCATTGAAAAATATGACTTAATTTTATCCCGCTTATCACATGAAACATCGTAGAATATAAATACAGAATTTTCTTTAGCTTCATCAGGATCAATAACTAATTCATTATCTTTATATGGGAAACATTTTATTTCTTTAACTTGCTGCAATACATTTTCCAATAATTTATACTTAGGCTGATAAAGAGATTTTGAATAAAGATAGATATTAGCAAATTTTAATCCATTTCGGTCAAATAACAAAGCTAAAAGTGAATTTGTTTTGCCGCACCCGCTCGGACCACAGAAAATCTCGCGAAAATAATTTGGTAGTAATTCACTGTGTATATATGTTTTAGATGTCGAATCATAAAAGTCCAAATTCTTGATGGCAAGTTTAAGATCTTGTCTTACTAAACGCATTGTTGTAACTATTATGGAGATGAAAACGAATTGGCTATATAAATGAATTCATTTTGCTTATACAGTTCAGTAATATGAAACCTATTCACTACAGAGGTGCGAGTATAGTAAATTCGTTAATTGATAAACTCCCCGTTGAGGCCCATCTCCCTCATTATCGGTTGTGCGGACCTAGCACGCGAATCCAGAAGCGCCTGGTAGGTGGTTGATCCTGATCAACCCATTAGATGCAGCTTGCAAGCAGCACGACCTCGCATACAACTCAAGTTCTGCATTATCTGATAGACATAAAGCGGACAAAGAATTAGAAGATCGTGCTTGGGAACGAGTGAAATCAAAAGATTCCAGTTTTGGTAAAAAAGCTGCATCTTGGTTAGTTGTAAATACAATGAAAGCTACAAGAAAAATGGGAATGGCGCTTTCTTTCAAAACACACGTTATCGATCCTACATCGAAAGCGTTAAGACAATATAAGAATCATAAAAATTTACGAAAATCAAGCTTAGAAGGATCTATAATCTATAATATTCACATTAAAGGATCCTAAATCAACACTTTTCATAGATTTTCCCAATCCCATTCAGCTAGATACAAATTTTCAATACGGATTGGCGTTGATTGGTTTCTTATCCTACAACACTATACCGAACGTTGAAGAAAATACTAAATTTCATTAGCTAGATAAAAATGAACAACTCAATTCAATTAATCTACCTGCTGGAGTATATGAGATTACAGATATTAATAATTATCTAAAGAAGAAATTGATACCTTTCAAGTTGAATGGAAATGAAAAAGAAGAAGATATTTTTTTCCTAAGACCAAATAATAATACTTTAAAGTGTGAAATTTTTCATCGTGATTTTGATATAGACTTTAATACAGAAAATTCGCTAGCAGAACTACTAGGGTTCTCACGAAAGATATTGCAAGCTGGAATAGTTCATTCATCTGATCATCCTGTAAATATTGTAAAATTCCGAACGATTCACGTGGATACTAATAAAACAAGTGGTGCATACTATAATAACAAACCGTCACATACGTTATACGAATTTCCCATCACGCCCATTCCTGGATATTCTATAGACGAAATTCGACGAAACTTGGTTTATTTACCAGTAGTAGGAAAAGGGATATCTACTACATTTCACTAAACATACTAGATCAGAATTTTAATCTTGAAAATTTTCGAGGGGAAGAAATTATCGTTCGGTTAGAACTAAAAAAAGATGGTTTGAATAATTAATAGTGATAGTAATAAGAATGTTAATAAATCGTATAAAAGGAAACACATTCAGTTAAAAAATGCCGTTCAGCTAGAAAGTTGGGGGGTAAATTGTCAAAGTTAAACACAACTTTTTTGAAATCGATTGGATATGCCGTCAGATCAAATTTTAAACCTGTATAAATCTCCATTGAATGATGATTCTATAACACATATGGAATATCGAACATATCTTCCCTATATTAAGTCATTTTCTAACAGTGATGTAATTGAAATAACAATAAATAGAAATGATGTTTGGCTATTAATGGCCGAATCCCCTTTGGTAATTAAAGGAAAATTGAAAAAGACAAAAGGAGATGGAACTGTGTGCCTAGTTAATAATGCAGGACCATTTTTATTTGATTCAGTAACGTATGAATTGAATGGTGTAGAAGTGGAGTATTTTAAAGATCTGGGAATTGTTAGTCTTATTCGTGGATACTTATGTTATACTGAAGAAGATGCAAAACATTTAATTATAGGAAGTTGGAAGTTCCCAAATAGATTATCAACATGTGCCAAAGAGAAATTCTTTATGCGAATACCACTATCTCATTTATTTGGTGTATTCAGCGATTATAAAACAATGATGTGTGGAAAACATATTTTACGGTTAGTACGTTCTCGTAATGATAACAATGCTATGTAAACTAGTGATAATACAACAATAGCAGAAATTCTAATTGACAATATTGAATTGAAAGTAAAACATATAACGCCCAATAATTATATAAAAATGGAATTATTAAAATCGATAAAGCATGATCGACCAATTTTAATTTCATTCAGAAAATGGAGTTATCATGAATTACTTTCTCTGAATACGGGATCTACAAAAGAGATATGGAATGTGAAAACTACCATTAATGTAGAATGTCCTCGGTATGTCATTGTTGCTTTTCAGCAAAACCGAAAAGATCAGATAATTAGTGACAATACTTTATTTGGTCATACTAATATTTCTAGCATTAGGCTGCTTTTAAATGGAGACTATTATCCATTTGAAAGGCCAAATATAAATTTTGCTTCAAATAACTATACTGTAATTATTCAGATTTTTATCGAAGTTATATGAACCAATCTCTGTTAGAACGCAAACAAGTCTTGTTAAGCTACGATAATTTTTTTACACACACGTTGTTTGTAATTGATTGTTCAAGAAGGGATGAGTCTATAAAATCTTCAACAGTTGACGTTAAGCTCGAAATAGAGTCACATCAAGGTTTTGCTTCCGACACTAAAGCATACTGTATCATTATTCACGAGTGTGTGATAGAATATTGACCTCTCAGGGAAATAGTTAGAAAAATTAATTAGCCATGCAAATTGCTATTGTTGACATGCAGGGCTTTGTCTTAAATAATTATGAAGGTGAACGAGCATTCCATGTTAAAGAAATGACAATTATGCATGGATCGCAGTATAGTCACTATGTATTTCAAGAGCCTAAAGCTTACTCAACATTAACCATTTCTGAAAAGAAAGATGTAAATTATACAATTCATAATATTCATGGACTATTGTATGAATCAGGACATATAAGATACAATGATATACATTTAATAATAAAGAAATTATATGGATTTGATATAGTGTATGTTAAAGGTCACCAAAAGAAAAACTTTTTACAAACATTATTCAGTATCTAATAGAATCTAATAGTAATCTAATAGAATCGGATCATCATCAACATCACTTCTATATTGAAACTTTAAGTAATCGTGATATTCGAAAATGTATGGAACATCTAAATGATAAGTTGTATATGTGTAGTTTAAGAAATTGTTTTATACTTAGTAGTTGGATGTATAAGTTTTTGCCTCAATAAAAATAAATATCTATATATATCTGCATACGAAACAGTTTATTTTCGATTTATTCAAGTAGTCTAAATCAGATGATCCTGATTGGATTTACTTTCCTTTTTTTAGTTACCATTTTTAATAATGTAATATATGTAATTAATCCGAAAAATGCAGAACAAGTTTATATTTGTTTCAATTCAACTAATGATAGTTGGCCTTCTAATGAGAGTAAGATGGAAAAAGCTACAGACTCACTTTTGTTTACAACCATTCCGAATAATTCAACAAATTATAAAATTCGAATTATAAACAAAAATGCTGAGTTTAAAGATAGTGAGGGGGAGAGTTTAGACAGATTCCTCGCTCCAATATTTATTTCATCTGTTTCATCAATACAGAAACTCGATTCAATCTTGTCGATACTCTATTGTAGGCATATTGTATTGTGGCAGCAGTAACAACAACATTATTTTTAAAGTGTGCTTTTAAATTTATTGGTAAAAGAAGAAAGCATGGTAACGACTAATCAAATTTTAGAATTAAAAGATATGATTAACAGCATTGAGTGTCCACGCAAATTCCATGATTATTTTATAAAGATATTGAGTAATCAATTAGAACTACCAGAAGAAATGGTATCAGGATATTTGAAGCCTTGTTTGGGACATCGTACAAATGAAGATGATGATGATGATTGTGATGTAATTGATGGACCTCTACATACACATAGGATTAACTGTTTCATATGTGAAGAAATTATTTTAAATCGATACATTTGAATGTTTTTGTATTTATTATATTTTTATATCAGTTTATAATAGAAAATAATAAATTTATTACGGAATTAGTTATTTTAATTTATTACTTGCCTATTAATAACTATAAGTTATTTATTTTACCTACCTTCTTACCTTCGCCTATCAACAGATCTGAACTTGTTTGAACATGAATAGGGTCAGCTTAGTTGGTAGCGTACATTGTATAGTGATGTTAAGTATAACAATTTCATCATCTTGAATTCCTGCGATAATATAATCAATTAAAGCGGATTCTTCCACATATCCATCAGAGGTTATTTCTTTCATTTTCAAGATATATTGTTGAAATGATTCCTCTATTTTCTTCTTTCGCGAATTTAATTTTCGGTGAATAACTGCGCTGCTATTTTGTTGATCAAATTCTGCTAAAATTTTCTTTTTTAAGTTTGACCATGATGTAATTCCAGTTTCTGATCGTAAAAATAATCTTGCTGTACCACATAGAGATTTTTTAGCATACACAAACTTAGAAAAATCGTCCCATCCCATGATCAAAGCAATTTCTTCAAAATCTTGTAGCCATTTTCTGATAGAATAATCGTCATCACCAGTAAATTTGGTTATAAAATCTTCAATGTCTCGCAGACTAACAGGTAATCTACTAGTACACAACTTTCTTGCACCTCGTTCATCTTTATTTTTATTATAATCATTATTGCCATCGTCATCATTACAATTAACGTCATCATCATCATTGTTACAATTATCGTCGTCATCATCATCATCGTCATTATCATCATTTGGTTCATCACTTGAATCAATTTCAGTTGAAACATTGTCAATATTCATTAATTGATTCATAATGTTCAAAATCAATTCATCTTTGGTACCTGAATAATCAATAGAAAGTACAGCTGCTGATGCAATTAAATCATTAAAAGAATAATTGATATCAATAAATTTAATCTCTTCTCTATACTCGCCTGAATCTTTGGTGAATTTAAATCCATTAAATTTTCTCAATTCTGATCTATTCTTTTTGTCAGTGTATTTCTTTTTCTCATTTTCAAAAATGAGTCTATGTAATACTTTAATTGTGCTTCTTTTGGCTGTATTGATATTAGATAAAATCGCGGGAATTTCTTGTAAGCTCTTCATATTTTTTCTTTTTAATTCAATCAGGTACTAACCTTGAATTTTCAGTCGTCGTCTAATCTTCTTAATTTTCGTCGTCAAATCTTCCGCTTCAAAACAATCTGCTAGTTTATCCAATAACAATTTCAAATTTCTTTAATTCAACAAAACTTGCTTTGTTTAATAACCAATATCCCGGCTGAGTCCCCAAATTATGTAGGAAAAAATTACTTCTTTGTTTAATGACGGGAAATATTTTTTTTAAGATGAATATTGGTTAACAAAATTCAAGCTAGTTTATTCAATCATAAATACAGAACACAATTAATAAAATACAAATTCATACCAACGTCTCAAAAATCTATCTGACAGTTTTTTTTTACCTGTGACCATCTTTTTTTTCCATTGCTCACTCCGATTCATTAATACATACATATCATTACTATTGTCGTTAATTAGATTGAATTTTATAGTGACCCCAAGGAACCGTGTCTGTACTGTTTTCAATCAAATAACGTTTATCATCAAATGAATTAAGAGCCAGTTTAATTTCTTCTACACTAAATAAATTATGGTTATAAGAACGTATGGAACGCTGCTTTACAACTTTTTCTTTAGATAGCATTAAACATTCATAATAATCATTATAATCTATTTCATTTTTTACTATGTTGTATTTCACCCCCTTAATTTTTTTTATGCATTTATTCAAGCAATCTGTTTTATAAGTGTACATTTTTGATCTTAATCCTATAAAATTGGTAATAATAATGCCAGCTGCCTCATCCTTAAACAGACCTAAAACTTTTGTGTTTTTTAATGGTATAGCGTATTGATTATCTACAGCATAGTTACTTGTATCGAATTTTTGTATATGCGTTTTAATAATATCTAAATATGCATCATCCGATATGATTTCATATATGAAGCTATCCATACAGTAAATTAATTTGCAATTTTTATTTGGTGAAATCTTTTTTAAGATTTATTAAAATCTCTTTTAATATAAAATTATAATGAAAGTCATACATAAGAATTTTAGATATGTCTAGAATACACATTCCTATATAAACCGGTTTGCTAAACACTATATGTGATTTGTTTAGGTCTATAGCCACTAAACTTTCATCAAATATTTTATGGCTATAGAATAATGGGCTCGATATTAGATTTTTAGCACCGTAACGGCCCTCCCATTTTTTCACCCTTTAATATTTCTATCTTTCCTAATGTTTTCCATTGTTCTTCCGGATACGGCATTGTTCATTAATTTTAATAAATTTTCCTCAAAATCTGTTTTAGCTTGTTCTCGGTATTTAGTATTCAAATCTATATATGGTTGGAGCTATGGTGCTTGGCTAAATTGTAATATTTTATGAATTTTAGTCAAGACCAGACCATTCTGCAAGGCTTGTTTTAAATTTCGGTAATATATAATATAATTTTTTTTATTAGTAACTGTATTCAGTAATTTAACAGATTTAGAACCTGGTGGTCGTTCATGATCTGCACAGAACGGCAGATCTTTATGTTTGTCATGCAGCGACATTGGATATTCTAAGTTTACCTCGAGAATATAACCACTATCGGAATCATCAGGAACATTCATAATATCTACCTCATTTACATTATTTAGCCAAGCAAAATTATCGTAAGGTAGATACTAAGACATGGCCCAACCATATAGATTGGCATCTAAATGCAATAAACATTTAGATGGCTTTGTAATGTCAAAATTCTTCATATATTTGTTGTTTGCCGCGGAGTATCTATTAGAACACATAGAAATACCTCGTCTTAGACCTTTTTCTATAAATAAAAGTTGATCTATATCTTTGAGAAGCCTAAATCTACACTTTGTTATTTTCAACATGCAATCCCAAGCATACCCAGGTAGCGTATGGTAGAAATCCGGCTCTAAACCATAAATATTTATACACTTACTTCTAAAGTTTCCAAATACATCAGCCAGCAAGAGAACATCTGTTTTCAAGTATAAGTCAATATATTCGCCTAAATTAGTAATATTGAATCTTTTCCAAATTACTTTTGCATGATCAAAATCGGCCTCACTTATATGTAATTTAGTCAGCTTATTATAAAATAATTCTTTATCTGGTAGTTCCGTTTCATCTAGTTTACTTAAATTATCTACATAATCACAGCAAAAAATACCTTTCCTAGATAGCAGTGTAAAAGATTCCGCATCTAAATTACGGAATTCATGTTTTAGAATATTTAATTCATTTATTTGTAGGGTGGATACTAATTCAGACAGTGAAGTGTTTAAAAACCTGTGTTTTTTAAGTGTTAAAAACCTGAAACAATATCGAACTAAACTATTAGGATAATGCTGAGTAAATGAAATGTATTTTTCTTTATTTATTGGTAATAAAGTAATGGTCCCCATTTTACATATTTCTGTAACTAGGAAATGACTATCATAATTTGAAAGGTTATGGCAAATTATTGGTACTACAAATAATTTTTTAAAATTTAAGTTACAGGATGCATGAGCTAGACCACGTATATGGTCATTATAATGATTGTTATCTTTGGCAATTTTATCATTAATTAAAAACGGTTTCTCACAAATATGACAATCTTTTGCTGCTTCAACATCTAGTCCACTAGACATAGATCTAATCTTTTATAATCTTTTGTTCAATATTGTTTGTTAATAACTCTAACTGATTTACTATCCATCCTACACAATTTTCTCTTCGATATAAGTCGTAGTAGCAAAGTGATTGATCATAAGCATATTTTATATAATAGCCTACACTAAATGGCGTATACTGTTGATAACAAATTTGACTTTTATTGCGTGAAATATCTATTTTCTCTAGCACACATTCAAAATCTAAATAAATTACGAAAGGTGCTTTTTGCTTATATACAATGTTTTTGAACTCTACGTGATCATAACTTGGAAATGATATTTTATAGAATTTTAAATGTTCACATAAAATGAGATGATTGTTTATTTTTTCTTGAGTTAGAAATTAATTAAGGCACCTATAGCAAACAAAAATTTTACGTTTAATAATCTGTTTTGATATGAGCCTAGATATATTTTTTATAAAGCAATAGTGATACTTAAGCTTCTCATCTTCCGTGTTATCATCGGGTAACGGAGAGTAATAATTTATTTTAGGATAATATTTATTTTGTATGTACAATAAATCACATGTTTTTCTAATTTGGTGTCCGTTATTCTGCAAGGTACTGTTATATAAATTTTTTGTTTTTCAGTGTTTTCATGTAACTCTAACGCATAAACATTCACTGAAATGTTATTAAGTTTTTCAAATATACTTATTTGACCTATTGAAATTGGTAATTGTAAGCCATCTGTTTTTAATACATTTAAATAATGTGGATACGATGAAATTCTATCTGAATGATTAGTAGCAGAATAAAGTCCTGCAATAACGCTCCAATAAAAACATGAATTATCATAATATTTTATACTAAGACACGCCCTTTTGTTAGAAATTTCTTTAGGTAATTTAATATATCATGAAGCAGCAAGACCAATTCATATTTATTTATATTAATTTGTAAATTAAATATTGCCTTCAGGGCCCAACCACTATCACGTTCTTGAAATTCACCCATTTTATCTAGTATTCGGTGAATGACGTTATTTTGAAACCAGTTTACTAAATATGTGCCGCTATCAATTTTTTCATTACTAGTATGAAAATACTTATATTCCAAAATTTATATATTTTCTTTGATGTTGATGTATTGAGCGCATAAACAGGTTTTCACTTTAAGTACATTCATTGATTTTAACATATTATTTATACGTCTCTTAAAAAGTTCAAATAAATCTTTTAAAAATTCTGTGGCATCTGTGTGTTTAATGTTATAAATGATGCCTGTTCGGATACGGTTATTGAATGCAGATTTTAGATCGTCCCAAATTATTCTATCACTTCTCTTAGAAGCTCGCAAATTACCACCAGTGTGAGTCTGGTAATTATTATTTTTTAATGTAAGACGAAATCTTCTTAAGTGACTTAAATTAGTAGAAAGCTTATTACAAACACTTACTGGTTGCTTCTTGCGCATGATTTTCATAACGTCTCGGATACTTTTGTTGATTTTCCTGATCCATGTGTTCCTTTCTAGACTTGAACTTTCTTGTAACAATGGTACAGCTTTTGAAAGTATATTTACTATATCACTGCTTAAATTAATTGCATGATCACTATACGCACACTTATACAATTGAAAACAATACTATTAAATTTATAATATTACAAGCAACCAGAAATTTAATTCTTAGTAGTAGAATACTATAACATTACTATGAGCATACGGCTTAAATATCTGATGCAGGTACCACCACACCACCAGCAAAAATCATAGTCCCTTTAATAAGAAATCTTTAAATCTTTAAAAGAAAATCGGTCTGATTTTATATTTTGCTAAATATACAATACAGATCATAACATTTCTAGAAACATTTTTCATCCTTATAATCCTTTAATACAACTAACATCCTGTTAAAGAGTTGGGGTGATTTTATATTAAAAATATAGATTATTATTCCACGCATTCTAAAATTCCTTAAGACACATGTGTTTTAAGTGCTGATCAAATTGATAAACATCTGTTTGTAGGTTTGTCATGAAGCAAAACCTTTATTATTATTAAATACAATAAAAAGTGATTGATGTTCGGCTAAACATTAGGCCTTTTGTAAAATTAAATAATGCCCTTTTATTTTGAAGCATTTAAATAAGAAAATACTAATATGTATTGGATATACGCGATTTTCTACAATAACTGAATAACTGATGATCGACTAAACATTAGCCCTTTTATAAAATTAAATAATGTCCTCGAATTGGAAGAATTTGAATTGGAAACACTGATTTTAGATATGTGTGGATTTGTCATATATATTTTAATACAATGGAATTAGACTATTTACGTTTTATTTGTTGTAAGAATATAATCATAACAGGTAATAATAATGAGGAATTAAAAATGATTCAAATTACTAGACAGGAATAGACTAAATGCTTAACAGAATCTGATTTGGTAAACATAATATTCATCAATACATATCATGTCGTTCCCTTAATTAATAAGCTAAATTTAATTGACTTTATCACATTTTATAATAATTTTATAAAAGCTGATTTTATAACCATTTGCATATGGCTAAATATGTTAATTTAGATTTAATACAGATTATAACATTTATAGAAAACTTTTTCACCCTTATAATCCTTTCAAATCAATTCATCCTGTTAAAGATCTCGGGCGATTTTATATTTTATATTAAAAATACAGATTATTGTTCGGCACAACCCAAAATTCAATTTTTATACTCAACCCAACATAATGGATGTCGGTTGGCTTTGTGGTGCAGTGGTAAAGTCCTTATACCCCCATAAAAGTTTATAGGTCCGATTCCTATTCACATCTAAAAATTTTAATTGAAAGATCATCTGTCTCTCTCTCTCTCCTTTTCCTTTACTCCTCTGCTTTACTGCTGCAATCACGAAGTGTGCTTAACACATTGAGGATAGGCGTAAGGACGCCTATTATGACTGCGCCCCGACGGCATCTTTATACTTATCCATGTGGTAAGCACGCCTCACAAGCCTTCACCTTTCTTTAAATTCTTGACAATATCCGATGCTACCGACATTTATCCACACAACATCAAACTTCAAACATTACATCAAAAGATACCTTGGAAAACACATTGAAACTTGGCGCCACATTCCAAAAATAAATATGACACTGATATTTGGCACACAAAACGCAAAAATATGACAGTGACAATTGACACATACAGCGCCATCTAACATAAAAATTCAAAAATGAAAATTTACAACCAGTGCCATCTAGCGGACAACACATGAAACTCAATGACATCAAAATGAGGCCCGCGAGATTGTGGAGCCCTCTGGTGGCGAAATTTTGAACCACTGGTCTAGTTCTGCGGTTGTATATCTACTGTCTAAACAGAAATTCCCACGTCAGTCAAAGTGTTAAGTTAATATTATTTTATTATATAAAATTATAAGATCTGTTAAGAGGATTGTGAATATAACCTGTGCCCAATTTCTGAAACATATTGTAACATATCATAGAGGGGGTGCAGAATATGTAATCAAGCTTTGGATATTCAAAATGTAATATTGCCTAGCAACTGGGAATCAGCAACAGTTTGCACATTTAAAGAAAAATAATTCTTTCTATTTCGAAAAATTTCAAAATCTTCGCCACCTGAAAAGTTAATATTTTTTAAATTCAATATTTACTGCATTTTGCTAAATAATATCTGGAGATATTATTTTTAAATGCGTGCAATATGTAGCACCACAACACATTGGAATACCAGCAATTTCATAAAAATTGAGAGCAACTCAATTTTTATGAATTATGGTTATAAGGAAGCTATTTGATTGCTAATTTCTACTACTATCCTACTAGCAGAAGCTACTAATACACCTGTAAAATCTGTTACTAACAACAGCATATTTCCTGTTGCATAGAAGCGAAAGATTAATAAAATTTAATATTAAAATTAATATTAATTTTAAAGTTGATTATGAAAATGACCCTTAATCTGATTTTCTTAAAAACATAATTAAATTCTCTTTAGTAAACCCTAATGTAAAAGCACCTAGAAAAAAATCCATTCATTCTTCTTCTGCGTTCTGGTATTCTAACGTCACTTTGGTAAATTGGTATTAGAAGTTGGAATTATAAACAATTGATTCTACTCTACGTTGGTACCGATATATGCTACATAGTTAAAACTTACCGAACTTACCTCACTGCACCTTAAATGATTATTTTTGAAACGATGTTTTTGAAATTATTTATCTTGTTCGGTCTCCTTGTTACAGTCCACCATAGTTTTACTATTTATAATAATTATAGAGATGGAAAAAACAATACAGTAAACTTTGTTTGGATGAAAGCAGATCAGTCTGCTTTCATTGTTGATAAGTAACTGAGAAAAGAACACCAGGGGGCTGTGTAACAGATAGATGTCCATTTTTTATATATACTCGTAGTAGAAGTAGATTAAGTAAAGTACCTCAACTTTACTATATTTACTTAATATAGAAAAGATTAAAAAGATGATAGTAACTTTTATTCTAATGTAAGTTATGTCACCTGAGTATATTTGTTTCCATGATTAGTTCCAATAGGGACCAATTTTTTATCCTAGCACCAAGATCTTTTCCCCGGACAAGCAAAGAATCATTGATTGATCAATTCAATCCAAAATTCATTGATTAATTTTGCATTTTACAATGCAATAATGAATACTTATCAAGTTAGAGCTCTACGTAAATGCAGTCTTATAAGATATTGATATTAGTGTCCATTACATCAACTATATTACTAATAGTATTACAGAAATCTTTCACCACTTTTTTCTTTCTATTCTATTTATATAACATTACATTCAGTATCACTTATTTCATTTGTTTATGTTTTGCACTTTTTTATTTGCTTTCTTTGCTTCCACTTGCCAGCCCTAAGTCAAGCAAGTAGGCCTGGATCTGCCTACTTGGGCAAGTGGGATAAAATGAACTGAATAACATTCAACAACAATTAATAATTCGAAATGAATTGCACCAAATTTTACACAAATAATAATTTAAATAAATATTAATATTTATCATTATTTTAAACATTTTTTAGATACTGGTGTTTTCTAATTATTATTTTAGTAGTAAATCCTATAACGAATTTTCTGTATTTGTTCTGCTGCTATAGCAGGAGAACGAAAAAAAAACATATTCTAATATTGACAACATATTATTTAAAACAAGTATTTCCTATACTTGTATATCCGCAATATAATATTATCTCACAACAATAAAAATATTTTCTCGAACTGAGACAATATTTCTCTCTAATTGAAATATAATTAATTAATAGGATAAACCATATGTTCATTTTGAATAAATTAATTACTTGATGGGAATTGTTGAAATACTAAAAAGGAATTACTTAAAAACTTGATTTAATGTTTAATTTCTTGAAATAATTAAATCAATTACTTACTTTGAGAGAATTATTTTTCTAATCAAAAATAGCATTATTTCAATTTGAGTTCAGCGTTTTCTTCGGAATATGAAATAAAATAATTCAACTAGATGTACATTTATTTACTCTAAGAATATTATCTACTCAAATGAAGAAAATTAATGGCTTGTTTTAAAAAGACCCATGATTTGAATGAAGCAAATGGATTCACAAATTCATATATGTTATGTAATGTTTTTATCTAGTTATATTACTATATTTTGTATATATACTTTTCATTATATATTAATACTTCCATTTTTCAAATTTTATAATTAGTCGTTCTTCACCTAAATGCTACTTTAATTCAGAATTAATTGGAATTATATTAATAAATAAAGGAAAGTGACGTAAATATACTAATATAACTAATTAAAAACATTATATAACATATATGAATTTTGTGAGTCCATTTGTTTCATTCAAATGTATTACACTGGATACATTGGATATACCGGTGCATACTAATGGTAGGTTAGTTAAAACACTTTTAGACCTTAGAAGTATGTTTATTCAACTAAAAATCATGTAAAGGAAAAAACTGCATTTAACTATTCCTAAATGACCAAACAAAATTGATAATACTGGTAATAAAGAGTCACTGCCAACTGTATGCAAAATAGTTCTTATTGTACAATCTAATTTATCTAAGCTACATAAGGAACTTTCATTTGAACTCTCTACCTTATACGCACAGTAATGTTTACTGTACTTTTTTACTTTGAATACCGTGCCATAGAAGCAGATAATATTAATTCTACAATAAAATAAATCTGTATACTTAACAATATGGCCTGCCGATACTGTAATTTATTAAACACTCAATCAATTATTGAATTTAAAAAGATCGTTTCTCATAAAGTCAAAGTTATTATTATGAAAGCATATATAATGTAGTGCCTTCAAAAATGGTATACGCTAATTGAGCATTATAGTTATGAAATATGTGGTTATGAATAGATATGCATATTCACAAGTATACTTAGTATTAAATACCTTCAATTTCAATTTTTCAATTTTCGCTTTTATGATAATTCTAGTCCCAACCGTTGGTACCAGCTCTTTTAATAGTGAATCATCTAGCTGAGGCAACTGGTCTAATTGTCTACAAATTGTGTTCAAAATGTAGTAAGGAAACTGATAATGAGATTTGTTAGCACCAGAAAAAGAACCCATTAAAATTTAATAATTTTAATATGAAATTAAGAATTTAGTATTTTCGGCAAATAATTTAATGGTTTAATTTTTTAAAGCGATATTTGCTATAATTGTATTAATACAATAAATACTATTGTATTAATATCCGATCTGTTGAAAACCTACCAATAAGGGTAAACCTCAGTGAAAACTCATTTTGTAAAAAACTGAATATCACCAAATATATTGCATAATGTACTTAATGTTATGCAATTTCTTTTCTATATGTTAACTATATATTTGATACTTACCTTTAAAACTTGAGATAACATTATCACTAATACCCCATTCCTTTAATAAATTAATATTAATTAATATTATTTATTATTAGAAAGAAATTAAGAATATTGAACAATATTAATCTGTAACCTCGATTCAAACTAATGAATCGGATGCTAGCCTAATTACAAATGACGAACTAATAATAATATGCCAAAATAGGTATATTACCTACAGCAACATTTGCAATGCGTAGCAACAAGTACATACACGCAAAATCGTACCGTGCGCAAATTATTGAATATATATTTTCTTGAAATAAATATAACGATTCAAATCAAGTATACTTTTTCTCTTCGTTTGAGAAAGTTTGTTGATTTCGTTTCAAGACTAACTATATTGGAAACGAGAAATGAATTTCTCAAATCGAGATAAAAATTTACTTGAAATGGAGAAAATGTAATACTAAATTTGATTATTTTAAATTGTTCTATGTGAGTAGATTTTTTTAAAGCGATTATATATTTTCTCAATTATTCGAGTAATTTTGTATTCTCTAAATTGTTTCCGTGGACAAACAATTTCTATAAACTTCCCTTGTCCTTTTTCCTTTCCAATTCTTCCGTCTTTTCCTCATATGTAGTGAAACTGTTAAATATATTTATAGAGGAGGTAATTTTATAACCCAAGCGATAATAGCTAGTTAATATCGGCCTTAGTTTCTGACCACGATGTATCAGTTTTGGTTTTCGTGATAGGTTATTTCGACACTTACTTTCGTATTTACACTACATTAGTTCTAGTAATGAGTTAGTTTCATTTAAATATTACATTTTTTCTGACAGAAGAACTATATAGTTTCCATGAGTAAAATATTTTACCAAATTGATTTATTTTAAATTTATACTTTACGCCTATTAATTTTAATAATAATAAATGAAGTTGTCATGCAGTTAATAAGAGTTTATTTCAACACGAATATATGCTTTTATATTTCAGCTTTTATTCTTGTTAGTCACTGATGGAAAAAGAAAATCATTCTATATTTTTGTAGCAAATCAACTGACAGTCATGAACGCATTCAAGGCTTTTCCATGACAACGGCGAGCCTTTATAGCACCCCACGTACATATTGAGCATAGAGAACTACTCGGTTGCGTCTCTCATCGTGAGATAAAACTCCTCAGTAATCGACGGGTTACGAATCAGGCCGGATCGTTCATTTTGCATTTTATCATTTTCATTATCATAACATTTTCTCTTTTTTTATCTCTAGAGATAATACATTCGGCCATCTTACCTGCCCTCTTTTTTACTATTGGTGACCCAATTAAAAATAAACTAATCAAATTAAAAATACATAATGAAGACCTCCTCGTTCTCCTTAAGGGTCATGAGAAGGGTAAGGTCGATGTTATGCTTCTTGATGTTTATATTTATATAAAATATACTTATAGTTTTATACATACATACTATGTATAAGTAAAAGATGTGAATGACATATGCATGAGATATATGTATGTGGCTTTGTATCAGAATATTTATTTGTTTATTTTGTAAATAATTATTGCTTGTTGTATTTAAATTTGTAAATTTAAGCCGCATTACTATTACTTCACTCAAAGATTATGCTCAATTTATTCTTGCCACCAAATGGATACCGTAATTGGTTCAGTTGCGCATAAGCACGTTTATTTTATAATTAATCTGCCAAATTGTCGAACCAAACATTAGCAACAAGCAGGCTTGACATGTAGCTGCCAATATTGTCTTTAATAAAACAATTTAAGCAGAAAAAAGGAAATGTTAATGGGAAACACCCTTCGTCGAAGTAGTAAAATTGCAATTTACGATGGCCTTTAGTTTCCCTAATTTCAGAGGTTTACGATAATAGTTTTAAGACGCGATGAATTATATCTGTAATTTGTAGAATAAATTACAGGCAATAATCTGTGATAATTTATATCCAATAAATTAGAAACGCAATGAAAAATGATCTCAATTGAAGAGAAATGAATACAACTCGCCTTGATATTTTAAAAGGCAATTCTATAAAAATATCTACTTATAATACTACGTAACTATCCGACTTGAGCAGAAAAAACTTTTCAAATTTAACTGAGATATGTTTTTCTGCTGCAAAGTTATTTTTCGATTATATAATTGGATGAGCAGTATCTTTTTTTCTTCTCTCTCTTTCTTTTCCCCTTTCCCTTATAGAAAAGTTTCAATGAAACACGCGAACATTGATAATTTAATTAAAAATTTCCTTTTCCATTATCATAATTAAAAATATATATTTTGAATTTATTTTTATGTTTTCGTTCGTTTTCTGGGAAAATTCACATCACTAATTCCAAACGTTAATTAATATTTCAATATATAAGGAGAAGTAAGAGCTTGATAAAAGCATGATTTGGCTTTTAGAACAGCACCACTATCACTATGTCGTTACAAGTTCCTACTACACCCCGTATATATATATATAACCTTTAATTTTCTTCAGTTTATCATTTCTATGGTAAACAGAAAGAAGAGGAAAGGAGGTGGGAGAAGAAGAAGATTATAGAACCGATAGTTTCCATTTCCGTTATATGACTGCTTTGTTTCATTTTCTATTATTACGTCTATCATTGTTACTATTATTATGATTATTGTTCTTATCTTTCTCCATTTATTTTTTGTTTTTAGATACTCAATCATCTTTAATTTGCTTTAATTCTCTTTTTTTAAGACAAAAAAAACTCAATTATTATTATAGATGTTTAAGGTTGTTTTTCAGTTAATACCTATAAAATACATTTCGAATATTTACTTGTAGTTTTTTTCAACCATTGTTTTTTTACTATTTTTGTTTGCTCGAAAAATGCACCTCATTTATGGGCATAAACGTATAGACTACGAGTATGGGAAGGTAATTTCATTTTTCAGGCAGTGTGATTGACAAGCAAAATGTCATGTGTTTTTCTATGTAAAATCAGCAATGTCATTTTCCACTTCGTTTTGTTTTCGTTAATTTTCCAACGGTTGTAGAAAATGTAACATTTTTCGGGAATGTATTTTACATAAAAAATAATTTTATATTTTAAATATAAAAAATCAAAATTTAATTTCAAATTATTATTGGTTAAACAGATTGATTACACGCGCCATTTTGTTTGGTAATTGTAATCTATATTCTAGAAAAAAATATTTTAATAGTAAGAAAAGAATATATTGTACCTCGCTATGGTATTAATTTAAATGAGTGAACCAGGTTTAAAATTAAATTTATGATTAGTATAATAATAACATCATCAAAATCCTTCAAGTTCAAGGCCTTGTAACATGACCCTGATGATATCAGCTATCTGCGTATACATGAATGCAACAAATGCATAGTCCATATGCGTTAAAAAATACATTAAACCAAAAATAATATATTAATGAGAACCATTAAATCAAATACTATACCGGAAGTAGCTATTTTATACTAAAACATTTTTCATGTTCCAAAGAGCCGATTATATGGCAAATAAATTGCTTGGAGAGAAAATGTGTGCATTCGAATGCAATAAATTAGAATATGATGAAACCTTGAAGTAATATTATGTATTGGAGGATTTTCCTTTTATGGAAGCTTAAAATTTGACGAATATGAAATGTATGTGTAACATAATATAAACTCTTCAGTTAGCATTGCAGAAAAATATTTATGTATTATAGTTATGTTTGTAATACAAAAATGTATTTATGTATTTATGATATAAAAATATAAATATCTTAATAAGAGACATTTTATAATGGAAATTTTCTTTAGAAAATGGGGTTCCTTAAATAAAAAGTCAAAGTTTATCAATATTTGCGTAAATATATGCAGAAATACTAAATCACATACTTTAATTGTAGTTCCAATAGTATAGTAAGAAATCAAGTTGTTGCATTTAACTGTGAATTTGATTAATGATCTTTGAATTGAGGAAAAATAATACACGGTGACATCGTAAGACCACCATTAGTGAACTGACAAATACATACTGTACTTTTTAGCATATGGCTCAAAACTAATCGTAAATCTTGACTTGGTTTGGTTATTTTATCATCATAAGCTCGGTTCTAAATATTTTATTACGATTTGCTTTAAAACCACCAATAATATTCCCTAATCAATAGCTTCTTCAAAACAGTTCATTTCCTGGTCTACTTGCTTTATCTTAAATTTAAGTTATCTAAAATCAAATTATATCTAATTCGATTTTATACATATACAACAAAAGTTTTCTACCCCTTTTCCAACCTTCTTTTTTTAAATATCGATATTTCGTCAGCATTATCTCAAAGGATGCTTTAATGGTTATGTATATAATAAAGATACCCAAAATCTAGCTCCTGTTAAATTCTTTTTTAAATGAAATAGAGTTTCATGTGATTGAATGACCATTTTCCTTGGCAAGTTCTGTAGGCGATTTAACGTGAATACTATCGCCATAAATTCCCATTCCACTTGGAATGATTTTCAAGAAGAAAGTAGAACAAAGGGAAACTGATAGCCATGGTGATAGTGGAGGTAGAAGAGAAAAGCAAAGAATTTAATGATTTTTGATTGTAAAGAGAATCAAATTTTTTTTTCATTGGTTTTTAAAAATATTTTCTCGATTTCTGGTTTTAAGGCAGAAAGTTAGAAAAGGATCCAACAAAGAGTATCATTTTCCAAGCGAACAGATAATTTCCGCTATAAGAGATAAACTATAATAAATTTACTATTTACATACGTTCCAAAAACATTTGCTCATTTTAAACGATTAAAAAATCGGTGGAGCGAATATTTAAAAAAATATACATATTCTGTGGCTAATGCATCGTGTAATTTTATAGCAAAGTATATTAGTATTATATTTTCAAATGGTTGAAAATTTATCATTTTTTAAATTACGTATTTTTCTATTCAGATCTTATCATGAAATATATCTAATATAATTAAATATAGGATATTTATTATAAATGTGGTTTCCACATGCAAATATATATGGGAATATAGGCATCCATATTCCCAAGAAATGCTGATTCTTAAGAATAAATAGTATTTTCGTTGTTACATTTTATATAATAGTCTAACATGTGTAACTAAACAATCTTGATACTTTCGATATAATATTAATTATAATCTAAATTATAATATTTTATAAGTATTAATAAATAATAACAAAGCATATTGCAAAGGTTATTCTCATTACCATTTAAGTTTGTCTTTTCATTTCAATAACTTACTTACTCAATATACTAATTATATTGTATTGACAAATGTTTATTATCATTTTGCACTTTGATTTAGTCACCGCAAATTTTAAATAAAACATTTTTCACATTAAATTTAATCTAAAGCCATAAACAAAAATAATTAAGCTATTAACATAACAAAAAAAAAACGTATTTTGGAATTTTATAATAAAATTAAAGAGACATATCTGCGGAAATGTTAAGAAAATGCCACGCTAATTCAAGCGCGCCGCCGAAGCTAGCTGTAACCCTTTGCCGCGCGTACCCCGAACGTTTATATTTTACATCTTTATATTCATAGGACATATTGGTGAATAAAAATTGGTTTTACAATTGATTTATTATTTTCATTTCACCATTTTCTAGAAACGTGTTGTTTTATGCATCAACTATGAGTGGGAAAATATCCGCTTGATAAGTTACAGATTAAGTCAGATATCAAAAAGCGCGTTTATGCTCTATAACAAAATAAGTAATAAATAT
Source organism: Platypus cylindrus (assembly GCA_949748235.1). Taxonomy (NCBI): domain Eukaryota; kingdom Metazoa; phylum Arthropoda; class Insecta; order Coleoptera; family Curculionidae; genus Platypus; species Platypus cylindrus. The sequence goes on along the minus strand of OX456488.1, from coordinate 51,081,156 downwards.
TTTAACTTAAAAAAAAACATCATACACAGAAAGGTTCACTTTAGCTACTGTGAAAATTTCAAATGATTTTATGCAGTAGTTTTATCGAAAAAAAATCTTAAAATTCATGAAATTTAAATTTATACCTAATTTGGGGGACTTTTTATATTTTATATTAATATTTTTAAAACAATAAATTGTCGATTACTTTGATTTTTTGCGATGTCACAGAAAACATTACATGCAATAGATTAAATCAGAAATGAAAAGATTCCGTTCAGAACTTTTTTTCTATACCGGTTTAAACTGAGGTTTCAATACTGTTGAAACGTGTAGCAGATATAGATATTTCTATTGCTGACCTGCTGAAGGTAAGCGAAAATCACTTAAAGGGCATAGAAAATTAGTTTTCTTTAAATATGATTATAGATTTTGTGGGTAGAGTTAAATCGGCTTTCAATAGATGGTGCTCAGTATAGTATTTCGCGAGATTCATAGTTTAGATTCTATTGCATAATTTATTCGTTTATGATGGAATTTTTTAATTCATTTTTTAAAAAATAATGAATACGACTAGTGAATAGGGGCATTTTGAAAATTCTCTATTATATAACTGAAAATCTATAGTGTGCATTTTTTTTTAAATGCAAAATTTAGCTGTGGAAAAACCCAAGTTACATTTTTCTGTTTCATTTCAAATTTTCGAAAACTATGTACGCGCATCAGAGAAGGGGTGCTACTCCAATAGGTATACCACCAGGTTAAATTCTATAGAGTTTGAAACTTCAGCAGTGTTCAAACCGAGAAAATTAGTTTCAGTTAAGCTTAAGGGTGTTACGCGATCGCATTTCTATAACATTCCTGCTTTAATTTAACCACGTGTGTCGCCTAAACAGAGAAAAAACCGGTAAATTTAGAATTAAAATTATTGACATGATAGTGTCGTACGGGGTTGCCTTAATTGAGAAAAAGATTGAGAGAGAGAAACCGAAACACAGTGCAGAATTATATAATTTTAAGTAATATCATATAAATAATAGAATTAATAGCTAATCAAGAGCAAATTATTATATATTATAATTTTGCAGAGTAAAATTAGAGGCTTGCAAAATATATTCTTAAAACGCTAGAACGTTTCATGATCGCTTTTGAACCAATGCGAAGGAAACTTTTTTCGCATAATTTTCTTAAAGGTATCAAATAAAGTTTTGCACATTTATTTTGTTAAAAAATTTGATTGAATTCGAAAATTGTAACATTGAAAAATTAGTTTGACGAAAGTTTCAATTCGTCACGACAAATCTGTACTGATGCATTTTGCTTTATTATTTGAATTTATTTCAGTCCTCTTTTTGTTTAATAAATTAACCCTTAAAGGTCATTGCCGATGTTATTATAATCAGAAAACCTCCCAACACAGGGCCCTAATTAAAAATATTAACAAAATAACAAATTAGCTCATATAGGATTGGGTGATTTATGTAATCTTTAAATGAAAATTACATACATTTTGACTTTCCGGATTTGGCTCTTCATTTAATTAAAAAAAATACTTCAGATAAAAAACAGTTTCGAAAAAAGTTTGAAAATATAACAATTATACTTTCTATCATCTATCTGGTAGTTAGTACTAGAGATATTACTCGCAATTAGAGCATATTTTCGGTTCAGGTTAAGGATGTTCTTTTAACTCTGTTTTTCTTTAAAAGAATCTTGATGAAATACATTCAATTTTCAATATATACATACACATTATTTTAATACTTTTAAAGTGAATATACATTAATAATATGAAACCGGCTATTACAAAATACAGAAATTTTAGGTGCAACTCAGTCATTTTATTATTTGAATTAATACCATGCGTCATATTTAAGATTCATAGAAATAGGGTCTCAATGCGGTCAGATTATCGTTTTGAAACGAGATAATTTTTCAAAAATACTTTCTACTTATTTTGTTCCTTTTACGTTTTCGAATATTTAAAAAGATATTCTATCGTTATTCCACACGTCACCGATTTTTATGAAAATCACACCACCAACAGATCTGGCTCAGTTTCAACGGAAAGGAAAAGAGCGAAAAAATAATATTGCTTTCAAAAGTATTTTTCTTCCGCTTACATTAATCCAGCGCTCTTTAAACAGATATCATAACTTTCATTTTTTTCAAAGAAAAAACGAAATTTTTAAAACTCCAATTATCCTTCAAAAAGAATTTGTCATGTCTAATAATGAAAACACCTCAAGATTTAATTAAAAACGTATTTATTTTCACTTTAATTATTTAAAATTTCTAACGACAAACTTTCGTGTAGTTTGCTACGTGATTTACTTGATTACTTATATATTTTTTTGTGCCAAACATATTGGCACTAATCCAAACAAATGTAACGGTGGCAATGAAAGGTAAAATTGAGATTTTAATTAAATTCTTCAGAAAATTTATTTAATTGTTCTAAGAAATCATCAAAACATCTTGTCTTTTTGAATATCAAATTAAATTAAAACAATGACATTATTGATAATTGCAAATCTCTAATCCACTGAAAATCGTTCTGTCTCTTTATCTTTTTCTCCAATGTCGTATTAAATGAATATGTACTAAATGATTTTCCGGTAGCACGTAAATTAAATTTGTAGATTTAATTAAGTAGGTATTTGAGAGCACGGCAGTTGAAAAGGCTTAAGCTGGTCCGGAATCATTCGATATGAAACTGATACATTTTAATATATTAAAAGAGCTTAAAACTTTTACTCTGTAAATGTATTCTTCTTGCGAATGTATGTATTTATGATCTAAGGAAATAATTCTGCAACAAATTATTCAATCGAGAAGAACTAGGAGAGTATGGGAACAGTGAATGTACAAGGCACTGAATAACAATGCTCAATACTGCTGCCATTTTAGGCAATGCCGATTCTGAGTCTAGCATTCCTTTTACTGCATGTAGGGAAAGCTGTTATTCTAGTCTACTCGGACAGACATACATTCGTATATTTAACGAGCTACGACAACCATTTACGATTTAAAAACTTTTCCATTTTTTCAAATGGCAAAATTTACGATTGACATTTTTCAACTAGTTCTGTTTTAATAATATAAGCAACCCCTACGTGCTGAAACACTTGCAAAATAAACATTATAGCAGAAAAAATATAAAAGGAACAAATGTACGTCCAGTTTTAGAAATGAAGCATACCTACACTATGATGATGATGAAAAAGTATTATTATTAAAGAGCAGACACTAAACTTTATTATTATTATTACTTCCTGAAAATGGCATTCGCAGCAGCTCGGATGATTTTAAAGGAAAAAGATAAAAGACGAAAGTCGTCGAAGGAAGAGTATGTTCCATCTCGAGCAAAAAATAAGGTAATGATAGCATTCTGGTCTACATTGTAGCTGCAAATTAGCATGATAAAAAATATAAAATGCCGACAGTCATCACGTCGTTATGTGAAATAATTTTAATTACTTTCAAAATTTCCTGAAATCCTCTTTTCGCTAGCATTCACTATTATTATGCTAGTTTCAAATAGATTTTTGGCTATGTAAGAATGTACGCAGAGAGAGCGTATATTATTAACTTTACCACTTTAAATAATTAACTTGATTACTTGTTTCTGTCGTAGGTACATTTATTGTCCCCATAATGTGTGTGAATTACTGTTTTCATTTTTCACGCGCTCTCGTTCTCTCCCTTGTAGCGTATACTTACTATGGCACCTACATTTAAATGTTTTCCGTGTTTAGGTACATTTAACCCATTTTCTTCTCATATTACTATTAACCATAAAAAAAATTAAAAAATAGTAATACAAAGACCAAGGAAAAATATTTATGTGGATTTTTTTCAGGCGCGCAGTGGAAGCGCAAGTAGCTACAGAAGTCAGGTAAAACTAGAAACATGTTTTAAAACTTTCTTATTTTATTACTTATTTCTTTTTCTTTATTAGAAAAACCTCAATATTTTTTAGAGATACAAGTTAGTTCAATTTTCAATTGTCATATTTATAAATAATAAATTCGATGATACGATATAGAATAGTTTTTATTTAATGACGCTTTTATGTTTAGTGGATTGCATGCAATTTAACTAAGAAATGAAAAAAATATAAGAAATAGGGAAAATAATTTATTAAGAAATTCAAATTTCATTTGTGCTGTACATATATGAGTACATAATAACCGTTATTTATGTATAATTTTTTATATTAGATAGTATAAGTATACTATTTTTTGGCAATTCTATCCTGTTTTAATTCTTTTTTTATTAATCTGCTTAACTCGACAACTGCTTCGATATCCTATATCTTTTTCAAAGAGTTTTATCGTTTTCTTAGTTTAATGATATGTCAATTTTTGATTAGAAAAATTCGAGTTAAGCAGATTAATAAAAGAAGAATGAAAACAGGATAGAATTGCCAAAAAATAGCTAAGAAATATTATAATCGTTATAATTTTGAATGAATCCTTTATTTTCTTCTAGATTTTTTCTTGCACGTTTCCACTGCACGCTATATATAAATTTTTCTGCTAGATGATATTTTTGACATATTTTTTTTGTTTATATGAAAGTATGAACGGTCATGAATTTCTGTAGTCATCAGTTGAATTAAACTGGGAGTGACAGGAACTTTCGAAACTTCCAATACTTACAGAAGTTATTGGACGTTTACCAGTATACTTTTTTTCATGGAATAATTATTATCTAACATAAATTTGAATATCTGGTGTACCTACAGTTTGCTGCTCATTTATTCCGGTAGATTGTACAATATAAGAGGAAAATCTCAATCTATAATGTATTCAATTACCGAAAGTATGATAGAGTAAACACGTACAATGGCATAAGGGAGAGACAAGTGCACGAGGCTGCATTATTATGTACAAAATGATTGGAGTGGATGTAATATAGCTATGGTATGAGTCAAAGCAATATTCAAAGAAATTGAAGCTTATCTATTCATGCTAGATAACATTATGACATTCTAAGTTGTCGTATCTATCCACAATCGATTTAGCTCAGCTACTAAAAAGTTACTTTATGAATATGAGAAACACTTACTCATGATAACCTTTGATATACCTAAATTGATATTTAGACATTTCATATAGCTTTTACCGTCGATTTTCGATAAATATTATCTATCTTAACAACAATTAAGGATTACACAAAATACATTCTGTTGTTAGTTTAGGTCTAGCAATGTCTAACCTAATGTTGCTGAGATATATTCAGGTTCTTCTGCTTTTCTAATATACGTCACGACTAAGATTGATGAGAAGGAACGGCGATATCCTCATCACGGTAGCAGACACCTTCTGTAAATAGAGTCTGAAAATTATCCATTCCATTCAAAAGGAACGAGATAGAAAAGGGTAGTATTAGTGACGGTAATATTTATTTTGTTTTGATCACATAATGGATGGATAAATTCAAATTTTCAAAAATTAATTATTAGGAAGGTGTTGCGGGAATAATGTGAAAGAAAATAAAGTTTCATTAATTATATTTTAAACATAAGCACACCAAAAATGCAAAAATTAGAAGTAATTGTTGGTTAATTCTTTTTTAATCGCCAGTCATCATTTCCATAAATTCTGAAATTGAGAAACAAAAGTGAACAAACAAAAATTTTTGTATCCATTTTCCCTATATTACCATCAAAATCAACAGTGCCTGATGAGTCTGTATCAATTTCTGCAATCATTTCATTCAGCTGGTCATGGGTAAGTTGATCATCAAGAGCAGCAAGAATTTCCCTTAAACTTGATGTTGGAATATAACCATTGCCTACAAATGAATAGGTACATAATCTACTGATTCCAATATAATTAAATGGCAATCTTCTTATGTTAATAAAATTCAAAAGTATGTCCAATGAAACATATGATGATACGTCCTTTCTGTGCATCGTCGAGTGCGAACGTAAAGTAGATGGCTGGGAGTCCGGTATTCTGCTCGGACTCGACACACAAACGTACAAAATACGGTTCACGCTTACGAGCAGAGCTGTTTCGGCCATCATCACATTATACAAGTCATTATTTTTATTACATTTTCTGCATCTTCAAATGCAATAAATTCTTGAACTATTATTTATAATAATTGTATTACTGCGTTGCCTTAATTAAATGATTCATGCTTAAATGTTATAAACAAATAGGAATTAATTGTTAAATAACCTAACCAACCAAGAACCAGACCAAGCAGAATTTTTTATAAGGCAATTGTAAATTTGGTTTGGTTATGAATTTTATTTTATAGAAAATTCTAATTTATAACGGGCGGCGTGTTTTGGTCGTAAACATGGCCTTAGAGAAAATTCAAATTTATAACTAATTGGTTGGTTTGATGATGAGTTCTGCCGTAAGAACATTCTGATTTATAACGAGTCGCTTAGTTCGGTTGTAATTGAGTTTAGTATTACAGATGATTCTAATTTATAACGGGATGTGTGGTTTGATTGTGAGTTCTGTCTTATAGAGATTTTCAATTAATAACTCAACCCGAACAAGAACGAAAAGAAGTGTTGCGACGTTGCCAATTTTCTTTTTTCTCTTATATTTCACGTTAAAATTGGGAAATTCACGTAAGTTCGAGTACTCATAGTATTCAGCCTGCGAATTCACCCTGAACGAAGTCGGGTACTTCCACTAGTAAGTAATAAATCTTATGAAAAATCTCCCATCATTATGAACGCATTTTTCATTACTTTTCATTTACTACTGAAAAAGCGATTCTTCATACTCTGTTCTCGAGTAGGCCAACAACCTATCACCACACAACGTGGTGATAGACGGTGGTGGTTGTGTGGATTGGTGATGTATGTGTAATTTATTACACATACACATAGACAAGTCCAACCGACCTAGAAAAATGACTTTATTTTCGATATTTTTCGATTTACTAAACGATTTGATGGAAGAAATTTTGATAAATGTTCGTAGGAAAAAGTACGGTATCATCGCTATACGATTATCTCTAGATGAGATATAGAATCTGGAGATGGGAATAGGAATATAGGATATTTTTAGACTTCTAACTTTTTTGGTTCGGAATAATATAATAGGTGAGCAAAGGATATTTTAGACTAGATATTACATAATACTCTGCCTGGAATCCACTGTATACCTTCTTTATCGTACAATCTGAATGCTTCCTTAAGTTCTTTCTGTAATGCTTCTTCATCTTCATTTTCTAAAAAATGTGATGCTACACGACAAAACGAATCGAAATTCACCGTCCCAGTTCCTAAAAAAGCACATTTTTATTACAAACTATTACTAGAGATAGGAAAAGATGATCACCATCGGGATCTTCATCTGCTAACATCAATTCCAATTGCTTATCATCATAGGAATGCCCCAAAGTTGTTAGAATTGTTCGAACTTTTTCTTTTTCAATTGCACCACGCTTACTTGAATCGAACATGGAAAATGCTCGTTTTAATACTGCAGTTTAGCGTAAGAATTTTGATTACCCTTTTCATTTTGATTATACTTCAATTGCATCAGTTCAAATACATTATTCTTACTGATTAATGTGGGAATAGCTCAGTTTCAGCCGTTGTAATCAGATTAATATTTGACATAAATTATGAATATTCATTTACAGCTAACCTATTTTAATTGATTATAAATATTTTAATGAGACTGATCACATGAGAAAAATTACTACTAGTATTATATCTACTTCAGTTTTCAAAAAAAATGTTTTTTGTTTCATTGAAAATTCATTTCAGTAATGAATTGAAGTAAAAATTATGACTAGCTGAATTTTCTCTCTTCACATAGAATGTATAACGAATCAGTAAAAAAATATAATTGAATCTGATATAAGTCCTGTTTAATTCGTACTTACAATGCATTTGCTCATCCTCTGCTTGTGCCTGTAACACAAAAAAAATCCATAATTGTAATTTAACAATCTGTCTACGTAACCATAGGTAGAATAATATAAAATAAATTGATGAATAAATAAAATCAAACAAATGTGGACTTTACTAACACTGCCATAGCCCTGGAAGTTTATTGGAATTAAATTAATTGACTTTACAACTGATTTTAAATAATGAACAGTTTTTGTAAATTATGTTGCATTTAGCATTCCAAAAGTGTATCGGGTGTTCATTAATACAAATGTTAGTTTAATTTTTAGATAATTTTGGTCAAATTAATATTTAATTTACCGATCCTTTTAATTTAATTCGAAAATTTTATTTCAAGACAGTTTTTCGATAAATTATCAGTATACCATCATGAATTGATGTTTGATTAATTTGACAAATAACTGTTTTAAATAGTTAATTTTCAGTTGATTAATTTCTATTATTGTAACTTATATTTCATGTAGGATATTATTTAATAATTTACTTAAACGTTTACGCGGTCTATTGAATTAAAACTGCAATTTGGAATGAAAATTATTCTATTATAAATTTTCATTGTAATCCAGTAAACCAGAAATGTATATTTCTGACATCAATTCCTGGTTTACTTGCAATCTATTACTATATTCATCGCTTTTCTTTCTAAGTTAATTAAGAGAGAAAGTTTACCAAAATTGTATACAATACATATAGATAGAGGTAGGAGGTAATAGGGCGAGGAAATTCAATATCTTGAGCCATCAGTTAATGTTAGAACTTTCCCATTAGATTCTATAAAGTAGGAGAAATGGGTGAAACTTTTCAATTAAATTAGGCTTGGCATTCAACATTTCAATAATGATTATTTCGGAAAATTCCTAACAAGCAATTAATGCTTCAGTAGAAGCGATGAAATGTTAGGTAATTTTCTGTTTTATGGAAATCGATTTTAATCAAAACCAAAAATTTTGAAATCTACATCACTGAAAGCAAACGGAAAAAGTACACATAACAAACCATTATCACAATGACGATTTCTGACGACGACTTTTCTTCGAGCAAATGTATAGAAAAAGTAAGTTTGTAAGTATTGGAATTAGAGAACGAACTTACAGAGAATGTTTCAGACTGAAATTGTTGTCGTTCTAGTATAAAATATATATACATGTGTCTATACATAAAATCATCTCTTCTAAAAGTGAATCGTTTTTATCCTGCTTTACTCCACCATCTTCTCCTCCACCTACTATTATTACTATGGTATACCACAACTTAAACGGTTAAATTTAGATGCTAAAAACGATTCGCAATCGGTTTTAGAAAATGTGTTTTTTTTTTAGACCGAGTTGTTTTTGTTGAGTTTAGTGTTCGTACAGATATTTGTAAAATATGGATGGTGATGTTTGTTTGATTAAAGGATCAAGTCACGATCTCCATATTCATATGTATATAAAAATTCTGAATAGAAATTACATTCGAATGACCCATCATATTTCTATGTATAATTTTCAATATGTATTCATTTTTCTGTCAATGTTTGATTTATTGCTGTTTATATAATCGAAATGCCAAAGTATTGCAATCTTCTAGCTGGAAATTTGGATTCCGTATTAATATACCGATCAAGTAAATTAGATCTTAAGAAGTAATATTATTTGGCGAATTTTCATAAACGTGAGTCATATTAATAAAAATGTAGATAAACATCTAATAAATCTTCTTGATTTCGGATCAAAAGTCTTTGAATGTGTTTATGCATTTTACAAATTTACATTTTTTTATTGATGTTTAAAATACTTATAATAAATTAATGTTTGTAAGAGCCCTATGCATACTATTAAAATTCCAGGAATTTGAAGTCTAAGTAGAAACAGACGTAAAATACAGTAATAGTAAAAATAAATTTACAATATCACAATTTTATAAATCCGCGGATAATTCTTACATTGCTTAGTTCCACCTGAATATATTGACTAATAAGGACAAGCGTCGCGAAACTAGACACTCGCGCAACTCATGTAATTGAAGAAAAGTCTATAGTATAATACTAACAGTTGAGTTGTACATAATCATCATCTTCTATCTCTGTGTATAGATATCAGCAGTATGGTATGGGAGAACTGAAATAAAACAAGTTGAAACTTTTCAGTTCCCCAAACAATTCCTATAACCGCGGGAACTATTTGAATCTTTCATCATTAAAAGTAATCATATCCGTATGTAAAAAGGAAACAGATTTTTAAGCAAAATCTGTGTTTGGCTATGTGTGTATTTAATATTTACTAACTGACGTCCCAAATAATATATAGATAGACATTAATAGATATAATAATAGATAGATAGATAGATAAGATATTTATAGAATCCCAAATCGGATTAATAATAAATGTCACTCCTGTTGAAATAACCACCAAAAGTAATGCATGAATCGTATTTATCCATTTATCCATTTTAATGACTTATTAAGTCATTAAAATCTAGAGATTAATCAAACTATATTTTGCTAATTTTCTTTTTACTAGTTTTACTAAATAAGGTCATGTGAGTATTTCAGTCATTTACTGGATGAACTTAATTGGGAAGCATGCTTTAATAAAACAACATTATTAGGTTCTTTATGCACAATGAAGTTAAGATTTTTGGATCAAGAAACTTACCATGTATACATTTTACAGGCACGTAATAAGCCGGCAGATGGCAGCACACAAGCAAGGCCAAGGACACCTACTCATGGGTCGAAAACACCATGTAAAACATCCCAGAAATCAGCTAATATCCAACAGAAAGGGCAATCGATTAAACAAGCACCAGCTAAAGTTGAAGCTGCGAAAAAGAATAAGAAAAATAAAAAAGGAAAGCATCATCAGCATGACTTAATAGTTACTATTAATTTGGTTAGTGTCATAGTTTAGGTAAACCAGTAACTCATTACTTGTCTTTAGTTCAATATATTAAAACTCTTTACTTCCGCCTTTTCTCTAGCCTCATCTACAAACAGGGCTTTACTAGGATGGTTAATTAAACGTTACCTACACATGCAAAACTGCATGCAGGCAGGCAAAATGTGGGCATTGCACTATATCTACATAGTGAAATATAGTTACACATACAGTCTATGTATGAGAAATGGAACTTTTCAGATCTACGCAATTCGTGTCGCGTTCCATCTACACTATGTGTGACCTGATACAGCACGTTTCGAAACGATGTGTAAAAAAACGCAAAACTAAGGCATATTTTGGCAGTATTTCGAAAAGTGCGAAATTACCTGACTACTTCACCATATGGCCATTACATCCACCCTTTATATCAAAGTAGTCAATTAATATTGTTACTGCTTTTCCTTATCTTAACTGTTACAAACATTTCCTGTGTCCTATCTGAATTTGTCACAATTAGACAAGAAAATTTCATGTGGTATAGAATGTAGAGGTATCGTATCTCAACTAGATATGATACTTCTTAAAATGGGTTAAGCCTGTTGCTACAGGATGCCACCATTATTGTATCTATGGATACAGAACGCACGAATCAATACATGAATTCTTCTAAATTTTGGCGCACAGAATATTTCTACATATATTAACCTTAATGATATATTCTGTCATGGTATACGCATTGTTGCTATTCTCACTAAATAAAAGACTGACTTAATAGACGTAACTATGAGGTGGTTTAGTAATTTATGATGTAAAGTTGAGTTCTAGAAAATTTAAGATAAAATTAATTCAACTAATAACCTGTCAGTAATTAACGATAAAATGCGTAATAAACATATTAACGCTTGGATCAGAAAGATATTTTTCGCAGCTGCTTTTTTTACATCACTTTTCAATTGAAGGTGATAATGTGTTATGTATATAAATTTAGATGCATTTCTGTCAATAAAACAAATTATTATTATTATTAATAGGCGTTAAAAATGCTGGCAAAATTCCTTCTGGCTAACGATACCACACATCGTATATTTCTATCGTCGTTGCTGTTGTGATAATATAATATTTTTCTAATTCGGTGCCGAAAAGTGCACTTTTCAGTGCCGAAAAGTAAAAGTTTTTCGCACCCAATTTAGTGACTTATAATAAGGTAATTTCGTAGTTTTAATTGTTAAATTATATTAAAACTCATCTTCTAAACTCACTTAATACCGCAAAACCTACTTTCAGCATAAAGAAAACAATTTCTGGATTAAATGGCAGACGTAATTAATTTTTGAAATTAATTATTTGTTGATTAACATTACCTCATTAGAAAAAATAGCGTTGAATACGCGTGTGAAAAACCAAAACCGATTTTTGGTTTTTCACACGCAAAAAACAAGCGGTTTTTCACACTTGTATTCAAATATACTATTGTACTTCCATTTTTCAATTCAAATAGCGTGTTATATTCTAATTTACAATCTATGTACTTACTTACTTAACCACCTACTTCAGTTCAGTCTATTTCAATGCTTTAAAGTTAAGTAAGTAAGTAATTGCAAACAATTCTTTATCGTTGTTTCCCTTTCTTCAAGAATTTTTCATGAAATAACAGCGGATGATTAATAATGGCAGAATTTTTCATTTCGTGAAAATAAAATAATAAAATGTTTAGCATTATAGAGAGTATACTAGGTACAATTTTTCAAGTAATCTATCGTCATTTTATACTACTCTACTTAAAAATTCCCTTTTTCTATCCGCAACTTGCCTACACACTAAGTTATTCGCATTTGTTCCTATTAGCTCTATTAAACAGTATAAATACAACTACTGACATTGATTGATATTCGTGGAACGATAGTATATTTATTTTATAATATGTAGATCTGTCGATTTAAGAAAAACGCGTATAAAGAAAGATTCAATTTGTTTAACAATCAAACACCAATCGAAGTTGCAAATTCTATTCATTTGTGAAAACTAGTTGGATAGTATTTGTATAGAAAACCAAATAAAATTAGTTTTATATATCTATATTATTATAATATCTGCATTAATTAATTGGTAGTATAGTTATAGACGAAATCCAATGAAACATTAACAGTTATTTTCCCACGACCGTCTACAAAAGTAACGGATAACAATTATCAAGGTTGTACGGAAAATGGCCTATATCGAAGAACTGTGGGGCAAATCCGAACTGACTAATGCACGCAAGCGCACGTGCGGAAACTAAGGTGCGTTCACTTAAAAGCACGGGCTTTTAAATAACAACAATTTAATAGAAATAATAATCTGATATATTATAGGTTTGTTTCAACTTGATATTTCCAATTAGATTTGGATTAGTTCGAAACTATGTAGTCAGAAACCTCTAGGTGCGTATTTGTTTTTGATTAGGATAGGTTGGAACGATTACAAAAATAGTTTGACAATTTCTAACTTAGTATTTAGATGTCATACTCATAATACCATTTTTATTTTGCGTTTAATGTTTATTTTGTTTTAATGGTTGCTTTGTTTTGGTCTATTTTTTAATAATTTCTACTATAGCAATGACCTACCAAAATAGTTTTTGTTATTTACTCTTACGGTGAATTGTGTTTCACTATCACTGTCCTTATTATCCGAAAAAAACAAAAAGTCAAAATCGCCTTCAAAAATACTCATTTTTATAATTTAAAACACAGCTGTAACTCAAAAATAATAATAAGTAATTAATAATGATTCACTAATGAAAATACTGAAAGTAAAATTTATAATAATAACAATGCTTATAATTAATAATTTGTTAATAATTTTTAAATAAACTGGACGCTAATGCATTTATTGCGTAATTTTCTGACTAATAATACTTCGGCTCAGCTCAAACCAAAACAAACTATCACAAACTAGTTGGGTATTAAAAAAAAAGTAAGTTGGTGAAAAAGTGATTTTTCGTTTCAGTTTCAATTTGTGTAAAGTTGGAACAGATTTTATGCATTGCGCATGCTCTTTACAATCACAAACTAGTTTGACGCATAGTCGGGACAAAGCTTATATAAATGACTTGTTCGACTTTGTCCGGTGTTCACTTCTCAATTTATTATGGTGCCATCTTACCGAACATGTATTTTTATGCAGTTTTGGACTAAGTTCAGTAACTTAACACACAGATTGCTGTACTAAAAAAAAAAGTGTACTGCTTTTAGTGTTAGTATGTTTTTAATGCAGTATGCTTTTATGATTATTATTTAGCTTATTTAGTTTATTATTAATAGCAAAGTAACTAAAACCGATACTGATGATACTATTTATAAAATTTTTCATTTCTATTTTTTTTTTATTTTAATATATAATTCAAACCTATATTGTTTAAATATAATCTATAATTTCAAAATAAGATAAGGTAGAAGAGAGATTATGAATTTAAAGGGATTAAATTTTGCGACGTTGCCAATTTTCTATTTTCCTAATTTTACATAAAAATTGTGAAATTCGTGTATGGTTAGTGGTAATTGGATAAGAAATTATGAATGTAAAGGAGAGAAACTTTGCCACGTTGGCAATCTTCTGTTTTTTTAATTTGACTTAAAAATTTTCAAACTCACTTATAATTAGTGGTAATTAGATAAGAAATTCTGAATTTATAGAAAAGAAATTTTGCGACTATGCCAATATTCCATTTTTCCAATTTTACTTTAAAATTGTAAAATACACTTATAGTCAATGGTAATTATGGTTTGGTTGTGAGATCTGCTTATAGAGAATTCCAATTTATAACCCTACCCGGACGAAGTCCGGTTCTTGCACTATACTTTGTAATTGCTATTACCTAGGTTACATATTATTAGACGAAAGTATAGTCCTATATAGACGAATCCTTTGATATATTACATGTAGTCAATATACTAAAAATATTTATATTAACGGCTAATAGGGTCTAACTTCGAGTAATCGGGTTTATACACTAGTTTTATGTTAAAATTAAATAATTCGATCGCAATAGTTCATCAATTCTTCAAGACCAATCAAAGGTCTTCAGTTGATCAATATTTCGATTTTGCAATGTTTAAGTTCATATAGGGCGGTCGTGGGAAAAATAGACTATGTAACACTTAATTTTTGGTGAAATTTGGATAAATTTGGATTTATGCATGAAATAGATTCGTAAGTTACGAGTAAATAGAACACAATAATGCAGCGTCACTTTGGTTTCTAACAAATTTTTGAACTGTAATACATGAATGGAGCTAAGAGTTCAATAATATTTATCAGTATCTACAATTAACAGACTATATGTATACAATCCAGTCAAAATGAATTTAAATATGCTCATTTAATCGAGAAATAAATCCCATCAGTTGCAATTGAGATTAAATGAAAATTAAACTTTTAAATAAAATCGTTCAGTTGCCAACTTTGTTAAATAAATAAACAGAAACTAAAATAAACACACAGATACATACAGACCCACACAAATGAAAATTTTTAGATAATTGCTGGTTGGCTTTAGTGATTATTTTTCGGTAATCTATCGGTCACTATTTAAATTTTTCATTGTGTGTGTCTGTGTATCTTGTGTATTTATGAGTTTATTGGATTTTCGAAAAAATAACGCGACTAGATTGTTTTTATTAGATGCCATATAGGTAGGGCGATATTTTCATACTTTCTTTCTTCGTTTAGAGAAGTGGGTGATAAAAATGACAATGTTACTCTTATTGTGACTTTACCTTCTATATTTGAGAAATTACGTCTGTCAGCAAATTGTTTAATGAAATAATAATTAATAATGTAGTAATAATTATTATAACATCGTTGTTATAATAAGAAAATAATCAGTCAACATTCAACTATATATTAAAGTATATCTATTTATAATGGTTTCGATGTGCCAGCAGTGCTAGATTTAATGCTTTACTTGCAACTAGATTATTAGTGCCTATTTACTTTCTCCTTGTATTTATTTTGGAAAGTCTTCTGTAAATTTTCACTGATTTTTTATGCATATTTTCGTTGAAATTTTTTTGTGACCTACATAATTCAGTGCAAAATCAAGTCATTTCAAATCTTTATACGTACCTACAAAAAAAAAGCACATGTAATTTTTCGATTCGATTCGGTGACATAGTATTTTACTCCACCTACGTGAGATAGCAGGACGAGCCTAAAGAAAATTACCTTTAACTACACCTATTAAGATAAGGAAACCCGAATCGGCAATAAATTTGTTTCTCAATTTGACAGTTTCGCCCATTTTCAATAAAAATGACTTTTCTTTTCTTTCTGCAAAAATCCCACTTCCTCTTTTTACTTTCCCATTTTATTTTTACTTTTTTGTTATTCTTGGTATACTTTATTATTATTATTGCTATTATTATTTGGTGTTTTTCAAAAATGTTCCAGGAATCTCCATATGCTTTCGTCCACATATTAAAAATAGACACGATAAATTTCTAAAGATTTTTCACATTTTTTTTTTACTTTATTACTTTCCCATTAAATTTGTCACCAGAAGAAATTAAAAATGTCAAACAATCAACGTTATGATAAAGAATATTCGAGACTAAAAAGACTAACTAGCGATCTCGATATCCAGAAAACCAGTGTAAGTGTCGTTGCTTTCATATATTGAAACAATATCTAGATTGTGATCCTAAATAGGAGTCAATAAATATCACCAATAAAATAGATTGAAAATGAGTTTTTTATGTATGGTGATTTTCTGTTACAGAGCGAATATGGCCTTTCCGAAGATCAAGTTGCTGAATTTAAAGAGGCTTTTATGCTTTTTGACAAGGACGAAGATGGTACAATTACAATGGCTGAATTGGGAGTTGTTATGAGATCCTTAGGTCAAAGACCTACAGGTATACATACTACAAATACCATATTCCATCTATTTCGAGTCCAATTTCGTATATTTCTTTCCTTGATTAGCTTATAAACCGAAATTTCGTGATGAACACATTTTTTTGTGTAAATTCAATTTTATCAATTGAATTGGCTACACTAAATAGCAAAAGGATGTGATCTTACGTCATACTTAGTGCAAGAAAGTAAGGCAACACTATAACTATGATTTGGAGCAATTTGTCTACATTAAATCAATGAAAAATTTGATGTGTTCAAATTAGTTACCAAATGTAAACATTGATAGTGGTTCAAGATTATTTAATATCCTAGTAATTGGATACTAAACAATTAATATTGTTTAGCAATTAATAATATGAATCAATTTTCTCACATAATTTCGTAGAAGTGTTTAATTTCTTTATTTTTGCTATTTCCTTGACAGATTTGATTTGATTTTTCAATTGTAAGTAATTATAGTAGTGCTTCTATTAAATCTGAATCTGAATAGGTATGCAAAAATAGGTAAAAGTTTCACTGCTTAGCTACAATCTGCTTTCACTATTATCTTGCCTAAAATGTTTCGCGTAGTTCATTTATTGATTTACAATATGTGTATTGAAATGTTTCTCTCACACATTACAACAAGCTTATTGGCTCCATCTTTTACACTCTGTTTTTCTATCATTATTTACTCAGTGTATTTCTCTACTTAGAGACTGAATTAAGAGACATGGTAAATGAAGTAGATCAAGATGGAAATGGGACGATTGAATTCAATGAATTCCTTCAAATGATGTCAAAGAAAATGAAAGATGCAGATGGCGAAGCGGAATTAAAAGAAGCATTTAGGTATCTATTTAATGATTTTCTAGTTTTAACGAGAATATAAAAGCATAAACTTTACGAGAAGCCCAAGTTGTCTATCTGCTTACACAGATAGTATGCACTTACATAGGCTTAAAGAAGAAATACTAATAGCTTGGTATTGATATACGTATGTAAAATCAATTAAGTAAGCGGATAAATTTATTTTACTTATTATTTTTCAATTTATAGAGTCTTCGATAAGAATAATGATGGTCTGATATCGAGCATCGAGCTACGTCATGTAATGACAAGTTTAGGCGAACGTTTGTCTGAGGAGGAAGTTGATGATATGATTAAGGAAGCTGATATGGATGGTGATGGTCAAGTGAATTATGAAGGTAAATAAAAGCTATCTTTGTATTTGCTCCGTGAGAGTATGCAGTTATCGCAAGCATCAATCGATTGAGTGTATAGCATATACGAGTAGTACTATGTATGTATAAATATGTATAGGTATACATAAACATGTTTAGTATGTACCCGACTAGGCTGATTTCCAACAGCATACTCTCAGTAAACAAAATATAGAACAGACCTAGTGAGTTAAAAATAGTTGACTTAAAAAACGAAAGGCGGTTTTTTATTTTTGTTTCAGAATTCGTCGGTATTTTAACATCAAAAAATTAATTCAAATAGCCAGACCACTTGATTACTTACAAATAAACGCAGAGTTCTTTTTAGTTTATGGTATAGTATTGCTGATTCTTCTAATATGCTTCTTGTTGTACCACTTTGTTATGTTAGTTTGATATAATATATACAGGGCAATTTCAATCTTTAAAAATTAGTGTACTTTAATGAAAATACTTTATTAGGCCTATTTCAATTATGTATTCCATTCGTGCGTTTGTGTCTTCCTATTATAAAATAATTAAAGGATTTATTTATCCTAATTTTTTTCAGCATTATTTGTACTTTCTATTTATTAATTGTACATGTTTCTTCGTATAAATATTTATCTCTTCTTAAATTGCTATCCTTATATATAATTGATTAATATCAACTTAGAAACATTTAGAGTACTCAAAACAGGGTGTATTGTGAATTATTATACATTTAATTAATTAATTCATTTGTTAATCATAGTTTTTGTTGTTGTTCTTTGGTTAATTGTTATTGAATGAAAGTATTAATTTATGTAATTAATCGAAACCAATATAACTGAATTAATTATGTTAAGAGCCTGTTCAAACTTCACAAAGATACAGTACATAACGTACGAAAAACCAAGCAGTTAACAATAAATTTTTGCCCTAGGCATGTAAAAGTATAGTTATTTTCCCACGGCTTCCTACGAAAGCAACGGATAACAATTATCAAGGTTGTATGGAAAACGGCCAATATCAATGAGATGTGCGGTAAATCCAAAACTGACTAATGTACACAAGCACACGTGCGGAAAGGCACTTCCGTTTACTTTCCGCACGAGCTATTAAATAGAAACAATTTATAATAGAAGTAATAATTTTATTACTTTTATATTATAAATAAATTATACGATAACAATAGTTTATCAATTATTTGTTTATTATTTGTAGACTCTTTTACTATGCTAAATCTAATGCTAATGTGAAAAAAATAACGTATAAAAACCGTGTAACAACCGAATTGGGCCTATATTGAGAATTTATTTTTAATTTCTTTATGTTAATTACCTACTTACTTTTAGTTCTTGTTCTTTTATTTATTTCAATAATATGGGTTACTTATTAAAAACGCGTTGACTTTTATTATTTTAAACTTATCAAAACTTAAAGTCTTCAGTTGTTCAACATTTCGATTTTGCAATTTTTAAGTTAATATTGCCGGTTGTGGGAAAAATAGGGTACGTAACAGTTGCGGAAATACGAATAACCCACTCACAGGATAACGCACTCGACTACGTTTCGTGCGTGTATTTTTTCCATTCATGAGTTATACACCATTTTCTGCACTTGGTATGTAAATACTTAATAGTTATTGATAAACTATTGTTATCAAATTATTTATTTATAATATAAAACTAAAAAATTATTATTTCTGTTATAAATTGTTTCTATTTAAAAGTCAGTACGGAAAGTAAACGCAAATTACTGTTCGCACGTGCGCTTGCGTATGTTACTCAATTTCGGATTTACCGCACATCTCATTGATATTGGCTTTTTTCCATACAACCTTGATAATTGTTATCCGTTACTTTCGTAGTGGGCCGTAGGAAAAATCTTTTACTAAATTACTCGTGCGACAGTAGTTATAACAAGAATTTGTCATCAGTGTAAAAATCGATTAATTTGCGGTAATTTAAATAATACCAATCTGTCGCAAAATTGAGACTCATCAGATTACAAATTCGCCAAAAAAAAAATCAATATCAATCAATATTAGTTTAATTTGCATGCCATATATTTATGAGACTGAGAGAAAGAGATGCATCATGTCTCCAATATTTTTCGATTCACCTAATTGTTGCAAAATATAAGTAGCATGAAACACGTAAGCAAAAGTTTGAGTTGATTCAACTTGTATTCATGTTAAGTATCCGTATGCTGTGCTAATTTCAATGGGAACAAGAAAGTAAATAAAACACAGTTGAACTATTATGTTAATATGCCAATTTGTTACGTTACATACGTGATTTACGTACGATGTAAATGGGCTTTTAAGAATGACATATTTTTTTCCAATAATTAAGTAATTTAAATTTATAAATTACGTTTAGCAATAATAAAGTAGTTGATATTGATGTTATCAGTGTATCAAGCCAAAAATTATCTACCAATTTATTATAAATTACGTAAGTAAATATATGGAGATGTAATTACTCCCTCGGGGGCATCTGTATCTGTGTTGCTACAGGGAAAGAACCATTTGGGGAAAAACTTCTCGTTTTGTCATATCGATTAGATATACTAATATATACTGTATTTATTATAAAAATGTGTAGTTAATTTTGCTCTTTTACAAATTAAGGAACATTCGCTGATGTATCAATATATTTGTTAAACTTTAAGGCAATATTCTATATAAGATGATATTTATATAGTATGTATAAGCAAATAAAAATTCTATAAAAAATCAATTGAATTTTATTTCAATTTGTTAATTAAATTTAACTTTGTCAGTTGATTTCGCTATACTGTATATTAATTTACTTAGGTAATTATTATTCTAATGAAATGGAATTTTCTTTGAATTGCGGAATTTTTGATAAGTATCAAAAATCTATTTAGGTGTCCGTGTGATTTAAAATAACGATTCTATAATAATATGATAAAAACTAATAAAAAATAATAAACATTTTATGACCTTTTTCTTCTCATGTCAAGGCCCTGCTATTTGTTTAAGCGTCAACTACGTAATTTACTTGTTTTATGAATTTTAATAAATCACCTTCATTTCTGTTACGGTAATTAAATTTTAATTAATTTGATTTACCAATCTGTATTTGACTTACTTAGAATTAAAAATGCGAGTAACTGTTTTAATAAATAATTTATATATTTGAAGGTGAGAAGTTGGAACTTTGGATATTTGAAGTAATAGCTGGTTCGAATACTACGAATATTTATATTCCACTGTTAAACATGTAGTTGAAAACAAAATACAGTCAATAGACAGATACAAAATAATTATATTATAATGGTATTAATTACAAAAAAAACAATGGTATTTTTTATATATAATTCAAGATCATCCTATAAAAAATTATTCGCGTGTCCTTAAATCGTAATAACAATAATAATGAAATTCGTTCCGACAGCAATCCAAAGAATTAGAATCAAATTTGTTTAATTACACGCGTCAATTATACATATAAGATTTTAAATTTTAACCTTTAAGCAAAAGAAATTTTTGCTGCACAGGGCAAGGCATGGTCGAAGAAGGGGTGATGCAATTACTGTTAGATCTTATATTTACAATGTATTTCAATTATAGCAATTAGTTTTCTATTAATTATTACTGAGTGTATTTATCTTTTATAAAATGCCAAGTACTGTGAAATTGTGTATCTTGTATCTAACAATTTTATTTGCCAAATTGAGCAATGGTTCCAATGATCCAATCAGTAAAGTAGATGATGAAGGTAAATGTAAAATTGCTGGGTAATCACTAAATAATACTAGATGATTATTATTCCTTTAACTCTATTGAAGATGACGATATTCATCCCTATATAAACAATCCAACAAGAAATAGAACAGATGTAGAAATTGAACGGGAAAAAAGTCAAGATTTCTGGAAAGCAAACGCTTTAAATTTAATCTCAAAGAAATTGATGCATCCGAGAAACTTTCGTAAGTTTCATGCATTTTCGTTTCCATCCTAAAATGCCATCTCTCTTATCTATCTTACCTGTCCACCAAAACTTTCCTTGTTTCTCTTTCAACTATTCATTAATTCCTGACGCATCAAACTATCAATAAAACTGTTCTGCTACCTTTAAGTATTTGGATTTTTAAATTTCTCCACAGGCACTGCAAAGAATGTAATCTTCTTCCTTGGAGATGGAATGTCAATAGCTACCGTAGCAGCAACAAGAGTTTATTTAGGAGGTGAAGAACTATCTTTATCATTTGAAGAGTTTCCTTATACTGCCCTTTCAAAGGTCTGTTCAAGCTAAGCATCTTCTACCAATCTAGTTAATAGTTGGTAATTCTAGACATATTGTGTCGATCATCAAACGCCAGATTCCGCATGTTCGGCAACAGCTTATCTCGGCGGCGCTAAATCGAATTTAGGTACCATTGGCGTAACAGCTTCTGTTGTTAAACACAATTGTACGGCAATGAATCTAGAAGAGAATCACGTGAACTCATTAGCTTATTGGTTTCAATTGGGTAATAAAAAAACTGGATTAGTTACAACGACAAGAGTCACGCATGCATCACCAGCAGGTAAAAAATGGATGAAAGGTCATCAATCATGATGGAAAAGCTTTAGATTTTTTTTTTCCTGAGCTGTTTATGCACATACCGCAAACAGACATTGGGAATCTGATAGCGACGTACTGCGTGATAGTGGAAAATTTTCTGAGAATCCTGCTGATTGTAAAGACATAGCTTATCAACTTGTTTATGGTAATACTGGCCAGAAATTGAATGTAATTTTAGGTATTTTTAGTGATTAACAATAGGGAGCGTATGTCCACTGAACACATTTTTAATAAACTTTTTCAGGTGGGGGAAGAAAAAATTTTTTACCAAAAGATGCGGTTGATGAAGAAGGGCATCCAGGAAAAAGGTCGGATAAAATTAATTTAATTAATCAATGGAAAATGTTGAGAGAATCACGAAACGAAGATTATGAATATATCTGGAATAAACAGCAACTGTTGGAATCTAATAAAACTGCTAATTATTTGTTAGGTATCCAGTAGAATCCATGGAATTTTGAATATGTTCATTCTATGTTTTCATTTAAGGATTGTTTGAACCTGGGCATATGCAGTATAATTTGGAAAGGGATCCAGATATGGAACCATCTCTAGAGGAAATGACTGAAACTGCAATTAAA
The DNA here is from genome assembly GCA_949748235.1 of Platypus cylindrus. Taxonomy (NCBI): domain Eukaryota; kingdom Metazoa; phylum Arthropoda; class Insecta; order Coleoptera; family Curculionidae; genus Platypus; species Platypus cylindrus. The sequence goes on along the minus strand of OX456488.1, from coordinate 51,058,176 downwards.
GTACTAAACAATAACAATCCAAATGGATTTTTCTTATTTGTTGAAGGTAAATTTAGAATACAGCAGACGTAAGTTTTCTAAAGTTAACAGCTCGTAAACTAAAGTTACGAGCACTTTAGTTGATGGCTGGAATACATAATACAAGTTTGATAAGTCGATCGCTTGTTTTCATTTGAGTTTACAAACGAACTGTTGAAAGCAGAGAGTTATGCAATTTAGAAACACAACATTACGGTTTATGTTGTGATGCGTATGTAACGATACTTTCTAATTTTTTAGTTTTAAATGTAATTAAATATAGCTTATTTAATAAACAAGAGCAGTGAAAATTGGAAATGTTGTTCGCTATTGGTCCCAACTTCGATGTATCCAATAGAATTATGCAATTTTGGATCATTCGCTCTTCTGGTTTAAAAAACCCATCGCATGATAACCGCCTCACTTTTGCTTCATCAGCAACTCCGTCAGTCGCTGCAACAAATTTATAATAATTAAAAATCCTCCTATGGTGGAGAATTTTTATTCTTTACTAATATGCTTTTTCTGACTAGCGTTTTGAGGGGCTCATCTTATGTATAATAATTACTGAAAACTATAGGATTTCGTTCTTAGATATTAAAATACATATTTATTATTGGTTTTCAGGTGGACGTATTGATACCGCGCATCATCGTACATGGGCACATAAAGCTTTAGATGAAACTGTAGAATTTTCTAAAGCAGTAAAAAAAGCAGTCGAGTTAACAAACACGAAGGACACTTTAATTGTTGTTACAGCAGGCAAGGAGTTGTAATTGTTGTAAAGGTAATTCAAAGAATGTCTGTGAAATTGATTCTGTTCTAGATCATGCTCATACAATGAGTTACGCAGGATATGCTGCCAGAGGTAGTGAAATATTTGGTTATGCAGGTAAAGGCAGCGATAAAAATCTATATACAATATTAAATTATGCAAATGGACCTGGATATAAACCAACAACGCAAGATGGTTTTCGATATGTGCCTAAATTAGATGAACTGAGTAAGATAAATTTTTGAAACTGTAATTAATTGCGACAATCAATAATTTAAAATTAAGATAAATTTTAGTTGTTAATTGTTATAATGAATTTCAGACGACATTCATTATCACTGGCTAGCATCCGTTCCAAGGGAAAAGGAAACACATGGAGCGGAAGATGTGGCAGTTTATGCTAGAGGGCCGTGGTCACATTTGTTCACTGGTGTTATTGAAGAGAGTGTTATACCATATTTAATGGGATTTGCGGCTTGTGTAAATCCAGATATTCAGTGCCATGGAAAATTAGCTTAATTTAAAAGCCCATTTTTATTTAATTATGTATAGTCTTTGTTAAAAATTATGTTTATGTTAAATAAAGAATGAAAAATTACTTTCTTTAATAAAGTTAGTAGCGTGGTATCTTCATTAATCTAAAATGATGAAGACAACCTTAAAATTTTCATAACATTAAGAAACAAAAAAAAATAAATTCAGATAAATAGAAAATGTCTTCTACAAGCATAGAAAGATTTTTTTTATTGATTCTTATAAACGTGTTAATTGACATTTTAAATATATATAGATATATGTATGTGGTAAAATTAGCATTTTTTTCTTTCGGAGAGTTTTCGATAGACAGTTAAAGCGTTCAGTTAAAAGATAATACTAAATGGATTGCCTTATTCTAATGAACATCCTTTCCCTTTGTGCACTAAATCTTAATCAATTAAAAACCAAGGAAGCCTGAAGCTGTTCACTTTATATTTTCATAATCAATTTCCACTATTTTATTAATAATTACCCATTTTCACTTATCATCATTTAACGTTAGTCTTAACGAATGCGAACAAAACGAATCGCTAAAATTGTTGAAAAATTTGGTAACAATTTCGAAATGATTCAAGTCTAAATATAAGGATCTGATCAACTATAAAAAATTCCTTAACCGCTTTAATGATTCCATTTGAGAATTGATATCGAAAGCACACAATGAAGATGATTGCGGTATGTTCTATAATATAAGTTTTCGTTAATTTTATAGTGCTTATATTTTATGTTATAATATTACTGAAGTTCTAAGTGAAATACCTAGCCATTTCTAATAATTTCAACATACAAATAATGATGGAGTTTCATAAATTTTTAGCAAGTTTTTCTTACGATACTTTCATTATCATGTGTCGCAACATTGCCCCGCGTTAATAATGATTATAATGGAGAAGGCCGTAAATTTCGTGCTGTAAATATTGATATAAATTCTGGTCAATACGTTCCAGATGATAGCGGTAAAAACATTTATTACCTATTTCTGTAAAAATCGGTAATAAAATTTTTTTCTTCTAGGCCGATACATACCTGATAATTCAGGTGCCTATGTGCATCAAGATGTACCTTACGTTCATGAAGTAGGACCAGAGGGTAAGTGAAAAAACCTGTTCAATTTCCAACAATTTATTAATTGGAGTTCTTAAACTTAGGGGGTTTCGGTTCGGATGGTGGTGAAGGAGGCGCAGGAGGGTTCGGAAATGGTGGTGGATTAGGCCCGAATGGTCCCGGTGGTCCAGCAGGATCAAATGGTCAATACGTTCCAGATGATAGGGGTAAAAACAATTATTATTTTTGTCAAAATCGTTAATAAACTTATTTTCTTCTAGACCGATACATATCTGATAATTCAGGTGCCTACGTGCATCAAGATGTACCTTACGTTCATGAAATAGGACCAAAGGGTAAGTAAAAAAAAAATTTCACTGTCCAACAATTTATTAATTAGAATTCTTAAACTTAGGTGGTTTTGGTTCGGGTGGTGGTGAAGGAGGCGTAGGAGGGTTCGGAAATGGTGGTGGATTAGGCCCGAATGGTCCCGGTGGTCCGGCAGGACCAAATGGTCCTGCAGGACCAGCCGGACCCGGGGGACGTCCTGGACCCAGTGGACCGCCTGGACCCAGTGGACCGCCTGGACCCAGTGGACCGCCTGGACCCGGTGGACCGCCTGGACCTCCAGGTCCTCCTGGGCCACTGGGCCCAAATGGACCAGCCGCAGCAGGACCTCCAGGTCCCACGGGACCCAAAGGGCCTACAGGAACAAGATCCAAAGGACCAGTTGGTCCCAAAGGCCCACCTGGGCCAAATGGACCTACAAGCTTAGGTCCCAAAGGGCCAAATGGACCAAAAGGTGATGGGAGTGGTTTCGGCAAAGGATCAAATAGATTGCCAGGAGCTGGAAATGAAACTGGAAAGAGACCCAACGGGCAGTCAAGTGCTGCAAGTGGTTCTGGTAAAGGTCCGAATGGACCAACAGGGGGTGAAGGTGGTTATAGTAAAGTACCAAATGCATTGCCAGGAACTGGGAATGGCACTGGCAAGGGACCAGATGGACCAACAATTTTTGGAAAACGACCAAATGGACTACCAAGTTCAGGAAATGTTTCTGGAATAAAACCGAATGGGCATCCTAGAGAAGGAAGTGCTAGTCAATTCGGTATTGGTAACTTAATTGGGCCACCAGGATTTGGAAATGGAGCTGGATTAAATCCACAAGTGCCAAATAATCTTAAAAAACCAAGTTCCCCTTCGAGAGGGTATTTACCAGTCTAATAATCTGCCTTTAGCTTAATAATTGTTTACCTCATTTAATTTCGAAATATTCAAATAAATTTATAAATTATTTGCCAAAATAGCCATTTCCTGCCATCCATTCTTTACACATTTGATTTTTCAGTTAAGTAATGGAAAAGTAGAAACTAGACAATCTTTTTCATACTTACTTTCAACTTAAATTCCTGGTGAATACTTTCTTCCCCATTTTTTCTTGGATAAATTGGTATGTGCATACTTATTATATATGGAATTTTTGCGCAAGTTTGGGAAAAGAATATGTAGCGTCCAATCGTTCGAAGCATATGGTTAGATTAGTCTCTATTAAGTTCTCATCTCGAGCATTTTGAGAGGGGCGAAAAGTTTCATCGTAATTCAACAAGTTATTCTTTCTTTTTCCCTGCTTGAATATTGACACAAAATAGAGCAGTAAGTCGAAAATAGAAATAGAATTTTTATTATATTTAATTTATTTGTTATTATATTTCTTGGAATAATTAGTAGAATCGACTGCAGTTTTAAAAATCGACTTAATTATTTCGATTTTTTTAATATGTTTTCTCTTTTTTGCGGTCATTCAACAACATAGTTACTAAATACTATTTAAAAAAAAAAACTCTACTAATAATATTTATGAAACTGTAAAATGAACCTTTGAAACCGTTATTTTCAAATTAAAATAGTATATTTGAATACAAGTGTGTCAAACCGCTGGTTTCTTAAAAAACGAGCTGCGGAGCAGTGAGTGTTTCATTAGTGAGCACCAAAAATCGGGTTTTCACACCCTTATTCAACGCTATTTTTTCTAATGAGACAATTTTAATCAATAAATAATTAATTTCAAAAATTAATTATGTCTGCCATTTAATCCAGAAATTGTTTTGTTTTTGCTGAAAGTAGATTCTGTGGAATTAAGTGAGATTAGAAGATGAATTTTAATATAAACTAACAATTAAAACTAAGAAAATACGTTATTATAAGTCACTAAATTGGGTGCGAAAAACTTCTACTTTTCGGCACTCAAATTGACTAAAACGGGTGCCGAAAAATGTACTTTTCGGCACCGAATTAGAAAAAATAATATACACCTGTCGAAATACTGTCGAATCGAAATTAAAACCAAAAAGTACTCATAACTGATCAAAAACGCATTTGCTCTGTTTTACTCTGTTTCAGAATTGAAATTAATTGAAAACGTCACTCTAAAATATATATATGCACATATTTGTCAGTTTGAATTCTAGTTATTTCAGAGTAATGTTGTTAATCAATATAAACAAATATTAATAGTTCATAAATTTAAAATTCAGTATCTTAGATTTAGACAGTAGAAGAGAGTGCATTCCAGACTGAAAGTTGGTACCGCAACTATCAATTCAGGTTGACAATACCTAGCCTCTAACTGCTACAATAGATGCATTACAGTAGTGTTACTGATGCGTTTATATGGATAAATTGAAAATATCAAAATGAAAAATTCTTTCATTCATTACTTCTTCTAAGAAGTAAAATGTCGAGAAAATTTGTACACATATACACAAACACCATATTAAAAATATTAAAAGTATCTACGCTTCAAATATAACTTCAAATGTGTTATTGGGATATATCAAATTCTATTTAATACATCCCAATAGTAATAATAAAAATTAAATTAAAAATACTAAAAAAAGTAAAAATAACAAGAAATCTGAAAAAAAAAAAAATTGGAAAAATGTAAACTCAATTTGAAATCTGTCATGCTGAAATAATTAAATTCAACAAGCGTTCGTGAATATTCCATTCATTCACTCCTTTTTTTTTAATGGGAAAATGTTATTGGTGTGTTTAAGCACGGAAAAATAATGCAAATTATCATTCCTGTCTATTTAATTCTTTTTCAATATCACTCATATACAGTCCTCGTAATAATCTAGATTAATGTAGGTATGAAGCTATAAGATGTCTCTATATTTCTCGTCAACTATGCAGCTAGATAGCAATTATTGCATTAGATTTGCTATCTTTTTGGGCGAGTATTCGATTAATTTGATTTTTTTCCTTTAAGAATCTAATTATGTCCATCAGAAACAATCAAAAACCAATACAAAACAATATATCAGATTGCGATGATTATTCACTTCGTTCATTGAGCTCAGATGATATATCTCAAGTAGCTTCTAGAAGATATTGTTGCGCGAAATCTATTAATCCAGCAGATGGAAGAGGGAGAAAGTTGCATCTTTTGCAAATGCTCGTATTGCCATTTATACCAATAATGGCACTGATTGTACAAACATGTATAATGTTGAATAAAATTATGTTATTCAAGCATGACAGTATAGAGATTGAAAATCAGGTAATTTATCGATGAATGTTTTCCTTTTATCTCAATTAAAAATAGGAGAATTATCTTAATTAATATATTTAACCAAAAGACAGAAACTAATATACACACCCTTATAATTAAATAATAATAAGGAATATCAAGGGTCAAACAACCACATGCGGTGGCCTATCTATTATGCTCCATTATCGAGTTCGAATAAAAAAATAGAAGGGGCGCTAAAATAACCTTTGTTAATTTTATTATACTAAACTTATCATTTTTTAATTTAATTGGCAAGATAATTATATCGAGGAAATGATCTCATTAATTTCGCTATTTAAATAATGGAAAGTAGGTGGGTAATTATTCACTGTCAAATTTATTTTCATTGCATTAAAGTATATATTTGATTATTAGTATAGTTCAATGTAATTTAGCTAAAACTTTTAACTGACAGCTGAGCAAAAATCTGGCATTAAAATTTAAAGTTGTGGAAGAAAATAACGAATATAAAACACCTATCTATCTTGTGTGAAACTTAATTTTCGAAATTGGTTTTATTGAAAATTATGGCTTTGGTGGCCTCGAAATACTTTTAATTACCAGCACGATTAAAGAAAAACCGATAATGGTTTTCTATCTATCTATCTTTCCATACATTTCAATTTGTCACTACAATGTCTATACGATGATAATTAACTTAATAAATGACTTTATTCCAATTGAATGGGAAAACAGCAGAATTTAAAAAAATACACACCCTTAATCAATACATGTGTAATTAAATGATATTTTCTCATTTTCTCTTCTTCTTCATTCTTATAAGTGATATAAAGTTGGGTGACTTTAAAATATCAAAAGTTTACTGTCAACTTTGCCATGCCATTAGTTGCTTACTAGCTTCGTATAAAGATTCCTAAACACACTTAGAAACAAAATAATGATTCTCGAGAACCAAGATTCTGGAACTTTTTAAAGCTGCCAATCGACAGCTCCGAATTATCTTTAAATTAAAAAAAAAATATGTGATCGTCAAACTATAAAGAATTCAGTAAATCATTTTACCTGTAAATTTCCTAGTATTCAATAATCAGGCACAATTACAGTTGTAACAGAGTTTAAGCTACATCTCTATAGAGATATCAGTGCTAGTAAAGTAGAAACCATAAAAAATATCCTTATTCTTTTTATTATGATCGCGTTTGGGTTGCTTTGCACATTATCTGTTGTTATTATAGGTAACTGCTGCTACCGAATTGGGTAAAGTAGTTACACGGATGCAAATGGAAAGATCTGAAGTAGCATTTTTTGTTTATACAAATGGAACACATTATAGGTAAAATTAATTATAAGTAATTGCTTATTATTCAAGAGAAAATGCAATTAAGGAAACCTCAAAGTGACAGGCAATTAAAACCGTTTAAAACTAGAGGCAAATAGATACATATATAAGGGCGAGTAAATGTGAGTTATTGTAGCAATTAGAAAATTCTCAGTTGAGTAATATTGATTAATAATTGATTAATTAATAATTATTTAAGTAATATATAATTGAAATTATTGTGTGTGGTTTCTAACCTAAATGCAAAATACAATACAATAATATTATATTTTACCGAATAAAAACTAAGTGCGCATGTTAATATATTTATCTGAAAAATGCTTCCTTGTTTATTAATTTACTGAAATAATGCATATGAATACCACTCTGTAAAGTCTACCTCAATTTATTCTTACTAGTAGGTCTAGTAATAGTAGTAGTAGCAATTGAATTAACAAGATACTAGTTAAACTTTCAATTAAATAAATTAACTGCACTTCGTCCAGTCATTCTTTTGAAATTTAGCATGTCTGTTTTGCCTGTGGAATTTATTTATCTCACAGTTTTCCTCGTATACTGTTATTATTGAAAAGCAATTAAAAATTTCTACTACCCCCATATTATTCTTTCTAATATTAATTATTTATTACAGGACGAATTTAGAACAGAGGTTTCATTTAACGAACGAAGCTCTACAAAATATGAGCTTCTGGCCGCAATTGACATTACAATTTGAAGATAGTCGTAAAGTTTATTTGGATAAAATTACATTTCTAAATAATCTTACAACTTTTAGGTATATTTAAATCGATTTAAGAATCAATTTAAAATTCATTTTAATTACTTTTTTACACTCACTTACTATTTATATTTATACCAATGCAGCTCACTTGATTTTCCAGCTTGCAGATACAAGGTTACACATAAACCTTGATTTGTCAATAGGTGTGATCCGCCCTAATGGCCATAATCTCGTGTGAACCAGTCAAAGCCGAGTTAATTAAGTTTTTAATAATTTAAAATATTAATTAATGCTGAGATTGGGAGATAATTACTTATTATCATGAATTAAATTGATACATCAAATTCTGTTTGATATTTTTGCTCTCTTCTACTTTCTAATATTAATTTTAACTTTCCAAACAATACTCAGACAAACAGTTAAAAACACTGATGAAACAACTGTCACAGATGTCTTCAGTTGGTACACATCTGTAAATGCTGCCATGTTAGAACACTTAAACCAACAAATTAAAGAAACGGACACCAGTGGCGTGTGGAGGTGAGCGCTATGTAAAAGTTGCTATAGATATTATCTAGTTTGCTTATCACTATGAAGGACAGAGCTATGCAAGATTATAAGAAGGAGGGGAAACGACTGTATAAAAGTCGCTATCCTGAACAGCTATCTGTTCAACAGCGATATCGCCAGAGTAATTAAAATTTAGGTATGCCCCGCATCATGGCTGCAGTACCTCGTACAAGTTGCGAGGCATGTAACAGCAGCGACTAAGACGAAGATGGAAATATGATTACCTGAAATCAAGAGTGAGGATTATTTTTTTTTTCCCTCGTCGAAATATTCCTTTTTGAAGACATTAAAATTCATCCCGGGTCGCACTCGGAATTCAACAAACAATTGTAAAGCATTATTAAATTAAGTTCAAATAATAAACATAAAATGATTACGTAGAATAGCGCATAAATAGAAACAAGGGTTCTTTGTTATAAACGTTGTATTAAAAAGTATATTTCGTAAAATTTAGGCAATTTACACACGTATACAAGTCAATTTTCCATTGTCGTAAATGTTGTTATTCAGCCTCTGTGTGTTGTGATACGGATGATCTAATGATTTGGGGACGCCAACGGTTCTTTTTCTTTAATTTTATGGTTTTTTATGTTTAGGGTATAGACATTATACACATATGAAACGTGAAGTAGTGCCTACAAATATTTTACGCATTGTTGTGTCACCAATCAGTGTTTTTTTTTTGAGACGTAGATTTGAGAATATTTTATAATAATAATTATATGTCTTTTTTGTTTTAACTTTCATTTAAGCTTAATTTCATTATTTATATTATCCCGGAACATTAACTTTTAAAATGTACAAAGGCAGATGTTATTTTGTGGCGGGTTACAAAACTGGGCTCTCATCGGACAATAATTTAAAAATTGGTTTTCTATGCCACTGATAGTATAATATTAAAATTGAAATAATTACGCAATGACGATTACTGCTTAAACGAAAATTAGTTTGTTGTATTAAAAACTTCCAATAACACAATCATAATTTTAATTTTTTGTATCAAAATCCACGGTTTCCCTTAAAATGTAGAAACTTAAATATACGATAAGGACACTGTTAAATTATGTGTACCAGTCTACTCCAGTGCTACCTATTGGGTGCATGCTTTTTTTTCTCGTTTCCTTTCTTTCTTATAGTCTTTAATAGACAAAACGCAGCGAACTTAGAAACTGCTACCTAGCTAAGATTTGTCACTCTAAATTTATATCATTTAAATGATTCTTTTCCGTTTAGATATTTATTAGCATTTAAAAATCTGTTAAAAAGTATAGAAAGTACAGGCATAGCAAGTGTTTATGGTGTTAATTATTTTGGCAAAGGCTACTTAATGGAACAAAATTTTATCAACTATATACAGCACGATTCCATTGCAAAGGATTTATTAAACACATCTTTGAATTATGTTACTAAATTGAAACAGGAATATACCACCCTGACTCGCACGATGAACGATTATGGAAATATTAAGAAAAAGTGAGTTAAACGTTGGACTTATTAATTATATTCGTAATTGGTTTATAGTAGAGGTGTGAGTCGTGCCCTGTTCTGACCGTGACACGCGTGACCATGGTCGTAACACGACGTGTCAAGATATATATTTGTATTTTCAACACGACTGGTTTCGTGGTCGTGTTAGTTCGCAAATGAAGTAGGGCATGTCGTTGCAGTGTTTCGTGTCACATCGTGTCACGAATCTCAACACCATTTATAATGGCGATAAGGAATATTAGAAAATCATTAAATCTAATTTACTGCTTTACAATATACATATTATTATTTATCATATTTAATTAGAGCTGTTGCAGATTTAGCATTATTAAATATTTAGTTGAAGTACATGACTATTGTGTCACACACAATAGTCACACCTACAAGAAAAATGGTGTTCGTGTTGGTTACACCAACACATTTTTTGTGTCGTGTCGTGTCATGATAAAAGTATACAGCCATGCGCATTTGTTCGTATTACCCTTGGTATAAGACAATCAAGTTAAGCCACTTCGTTTACTAAAATTAAAAAAATGTGCACAACCCGGATGATGTCAAACTTAAACGTGTAAATTAAATATATAAAAAAAAGTAATAATAATAAATATGAAAATCACGCTTATCTTGATATCATCGCGGTGGTTTTAAAACGCATACCCTGTGCGTGGTTATACTTGGTTTTCTTATATTAAGATGTTACCCAAATTAATAACGTATTTGTGGGTGTTCGTGTCAAGAAACTCGACACGAACCAGTCGTTTAGTTTACAGCAATGACTCAAGAATTAGTTGTAAAAGCTAAGACGTCAGCATTAGACGTGCTATCAATACAAGGAGGCCACTGATCGAAATTTTATCCATAATTTTTCATTAATTTTGCATTCTATAGTGGTATTTCTAATTAGCAAAGCGCGAGTCATAACTTAAAACTACGAGTGACCAGTATTAATAAGAGCGTGAAATTCTTATTAGTTACCACTCAACTTTTCTGCTATATTTATAGACATGATATAATTGTTCAAAATAAAAAACGAACTCCAAATTATGCAGAGGCATTAAATTATTTCGATTCGATTGCATTATATACTGATGAGCTGAGGAAACTTCAACGATCATTACGTGTGACTATTGGGTAAGTACTCTCCTATCTAGTAGTTACTTTGTTTGTCCTTCATCTTAAACAATGTTTTATAACTACCTGGGCTAAAGTGAATATGTCAGTGACAATTTAGAAGATGCAGCTCATCAAGAAGCTATTGGTATTGCTATTCTTATTGTTGTCTTGGCAGTTTCTCCTGTAATTATTTGGTTAGTTCATAATGCAGTAGCGACTATTCAGGTGAGTACAATTTGAAAAGGTACCTGTACATACGAATAGCGGCGGGAGGTAACTCCGAATTGCGATGTAACAGCCGAATTCAAACCATGCTTGTACGTGATTACTACCGAAAGTTCGTAATTCTTCCAGCTGTATGCAGCAAATTTATCAACAAAGGCAAAGGAATTGAAACGGGAAAAACGGAAGAGCGATTTACTGCTATTCCAAATGTTGCCACCAAGTGTTGCAACACAATTGAAACAAACGAGACAAGTATATTCTATTCCTATTCACACCTACTTAAAATAGCATTAACTTAGAAGGGGAGAAGTTGCTGATATCGTGCCGATAACATAAATTGTACCTGTTTGTTTTCGATTTAGATTGACTTTTAAACAATCGCGGAATCTTCGGAAGTAGCACGATTTCGGCAACTTCCCCCATTTGTTTAATTAAATTAATAATTATTTTTTAAAAAAACGCCAACAATTCTCTTTTAAATAACACACAATTTGCTCTTACGCTCAGTAGATGTGAAACTCAAATTTGTTCCTGAATTCGCTAAAAGTTGTTTTTCAGGTGCCAGCTGAATTTTATGATTCTGTCACAGTATATTTTAGCGATATTGTTGGATTTACAGAAATTGCGGCAGTCAGTACACCTCTTGAGGTACTTTATAAATGTACATGGAAGATTAATTGACATTATTTGACTTCTTTGTTATTTAGGTTGTTACATTTTTAAATAAAATTTATAAACAGTTTGATTCTCGCATCGAATGTTATGATGTTTATAAAGTAGAAACAATTGGTGATTCTTATATGGTTGCTTCTGGGTTACCTGTGAAAAATGGTAAATTATGCCCCGCTACTATTTTAGTCTGAACTTATGCATTTCTTTAATTTTAGGTAGCAAGCACGTATCTGAAATAGCTAGTATGGCTTTAGATTTGCTCGCTGGTTCAAAACATTTCAAGATTCCTCATAGAAAATCGGAGAAACTTCAAATTAGGTAAAGTGCTGAACAGAGCCAAAATCGATTCATTCGTAGAAATTGACTGAATCGACAGAGTTGCTTATTCATTGCAGATCAGGTATTCATACTGGGCCTGTGGTAGCAGGCATAGTTGGCTCTAAAATGCCAAGGTATTGCCTTTTTGGAGACACGGTAAATACTGCATCACGTATGGAGTCTACTGGTGAAGGTAACTAGATTTACAATGCTAAGTATAAACTCCTACCGGTGTGAACATTTCACTTAATTATTGAACTTTTAGCATCGAAAATTCACATTAGTTTAGAAATGAAGAAGGCGCTGGAAGCCATTGGTGGATTTGCCATTGAGGAGAGAGGTTTCGTTGAAGTAAAAGTAGGAATATTTGGTCAAATATTTATTTGAATTCACGTTCCATTTTTTTTTCTCAAAGAGACGGTTTTTTATAATACTAATGACAATACTTATGGCAATGCAATGTCATTCAAACTTAATTTTTAGGGAAAAGGCTTATTGAAGACATTCTGGTTATTACGAAAAGAGGGTGGGACACAAGAAGCGATTGAAATTGATGCGCCGTCATATTTTGCGGTAAGACATTTATCGAAATAATGTAAAATTATTCTTTGTCTCGTCTACTCGCATTATTATTATTATTTTTATTAGCATGTTATCGAAATGTACTTTTTTCCATATTTTAAATTTGTTTTTCATGGTTTGTCTTTCAGGATGACGAGGACATGGAACCAGTATTTATAAAACGATTGCGTAATGGGCACTACTTTTAAAATTATCGAGTATTATTCGTTATTAGTCATTATTTTCTAAAGTTTACTAGATTTCCATTCTGCATAGCACTAGATTTTATTCTATTTACTATTTATTAAAAACTTTTATATTTATAAATTGTAAGGAACCTATATTAGGTTAATAGAAGGATCAATTAAATTGTACAAAATTATAAAGTGCTTATTTAATTAGATGTGTTACAAACATATTTAAGAAAAAAAGTAATGTTTTTTAAAAAAAGCATATTAAATATTTTCGTGGCATTCATCAAGTAGGTTTTGTAAATTAGCTATTTACATACATGCAATAAATTATTTGAATCTAAAACATAATAATACTCTAAGATAGATGCACACATTATTAAGGTCACAACAAAAACGAAATATAATATGTAATCTGTAATTAGCATATAATCATTTACATTGTCTATGTAGTCATTATTGGTTATGTAGAATAATAATAAATATCAATACCTTAATTTATTTTATCTTTGGCACAAGAGGATGGCAAAAATTGTCCATCTTTTAGATAATTTCCCAATAAGTTTTTCAAGTCAGCATTTTCCTTTCTTAAATGTACAACTTTGTCGTGTATGGCTTTCCTTTCTAAAAACAACGTTAAAAATAACGCTGAATCACGTAACTTAGAACCAATATATTCATCTCTGGTTACGAAATTTATCCCCGAATAATCTATTTTTTACAGATAAACTATGATAAAGTTTGTTAAAAAAAAGTTTTATGAAGGATAAATTTCTCGAAAATACCGCCTATTAATGATAATAAGTATTTACCTTTCAATACATCATGATATTTTAAAAGACCTGAGTAAAGCGCATTCCAAGTTTCTAATCGATCATCATCAAAATTTTGTTTAAATTTTTCCCAGTAATTCTTAATGTCTTGATGAGATAAAAATCGAGATATTGTCATACGTTTATTTGCCATTCTAGCTGCACTTGTCGGTGCACTATAAGTTGGAAAAAATTGTAGTTTCAAAAAAAGTACCAAACATATACAGATATGTATGTTTTACTAACACACTTTTATTGAAGCTACTAAATTTTTAGTAAAACTGAAATAAGCAAAATATTTATCATTCTAAAAGTATTTTATTTGCGCTAGCGAAAAATAGACACAAATTGATACTTGTATGTAGATTCCTAATAAAAATTATTTCATCATTAGGTATAATTGAGGGCTATAAGGAGTGAACACTAGAAAAAAAAACAGGCTGCCGCCGGGCAGCCTTGTTGCGGATCGCAGCGGCGACCGCAATAAGTTGGTTGGTTTTTAAAAAACAAGTTTTTAACATTGCGTTTATGAGAAAATCAAATTTTCTTATTTTTAACGAAAATCATAGATTTTATGGCAGCAGATTAAAACTATGATTGTAAAAATTAGTATTTAACATAATGTGACAAATGTTATTTAAAAAATGGGCATAGTTTTGTTTTTCCTCCATTTTATTAATTTTATGATCATTGACGTGTTATAAGATTGGGTAAAAATATATCTCTATACAGGGTGTTAATTTAGAGTCGTAGAATATTAACACCACGTACTCCTGACATCAATACAAACAACTGCTCTTAATAATTTTTTTTCAAAAAATCAACTTTAATTATTTCACAATATTGCGCAACATTTAACAGCTGCTAGAAACAGTTTGATATCCACTGTACTCTACAGTGGTAGGCGTTTACGGTAGGCGGCTCGACCCGGCCTACCGTAAACGACCGTTATCAAAACAGCCGTGAAAGACGTCGATGAAATAACACGTGGAATGACTCGCCCACACAGCATATGAAGCAATGTCGCACTTGTTTATTTTCATTTTGTTATTTGTTTTGAAATTAGAATAAAAAAAATTAATCCGCAACATTGAACATTGTGTATCAAGTTATGAAAATACGTTTCAAACACACTATTATTACAAATACACAAAATTTAAAGCAAGTTATAAAAACTATGTAATGTAGAATAGAAAAAATAAATTTAAAAAAAATGTACTTTTCGTAATCTTGCGAGCAAGTCAGCTAGCAAATTACAATTACAGAAACAGTTCTTTAATGTTGCCTTTATTAAGGCAAAGCAAATTAAGACAATACCTTCATACCACTAACAGTTGGTGCAATTATTATGATAAATTAGTAATGAACTTCAACTTACCAAGCGAAATGGTATGGCTTATTACGCCGCTACCGCATGCAATTAATAATTCATATCATCACATAAACAAATGTCCACAGCACTAGACAATGAATAGTACATTAGACAATGCAGATCACACTTAACCTTACAACAAAAGTATAATATCTAGAGTAGTAATATACTACAACAAATCACAGTATCAATTCATTAGTAATTTATTAGTTATTTACAGATTGTGTTCAATATGACTCCATAAACTATAAGCGTGAAGTCATTTGTTGAAGAAAAATCACATGACACTATGAATTTTTCTATTAATAAATTCTCAAGGATTTGATTTTGTTATCAGTTTTTTAACATTGTAGAATGCTAAGGTTGAGAAAGGAGTAAAATATTGTTCATTTTTTTTGTTGGCGGGCCATACCACTAACAATTTTTAATTTTAATGGTAATAATTTAATAACTTACTTAATTGCTTAATTTGATATTATGGGATAGCATTACTAATTTCAGAAAAGTACTACTTAATAATGTAACTAATAAAATTGTAAAATTAGATCAATGTTGCGTAGTTTTTTGTTAGCTTGTAACTGTTCAAAATGTTCGTTACGTTTGAAATTATTTGTTTCCTTTTTATTTAATATTTTGTCTGTAACTTTGCGCTGATTTTTCGATAGCGGTTAATAAGGCTTATTTTTGTCTACTATGGTTCCTGGTGGGGAACCATCTATATAGTACGCAATTATTGCGGGGACTCCATCCTTAGACCTGTGGGGAGTCCACCGTTTTAACGTGATTTTTTACGGCAGTTGACCACCAGGTCAACCGATCCATTCGAAATTGTATTAATTTTAATAAGTTTGGCTTTATTAGTTTTTTTTTGTGTATTATTATCGATGTTTTCTTTCGCATGGTTCCTTCCGTTTTGATTTTTGAAAGTTTAAGTTATAGTTCCCGTTGGTAGAGGTTCGCTTCGCGACCTAATTAATCCACCGCTAAGCGTTAGTTAACGTACGACATAATCGTAGTAAGGTAATTTTTTAAGTAGTGTTTTAAGCCTCCAAGTTAGGCTGCTGCTTTAGTGTTTATGGTTTGTGCCTCAAAATAGGCAACATATTTTAACCCATTTGAGGGGGATTCCCCTTCACTACGAGGAATCATTGAAGTGCCTTAATAATTGGTTTGGCCTTCGAAAGCCCTATAGAGGGAATATTGTAATTGTCTTGTTAATCATCGCCTTGGTTCTCTACATCGCTTCCAGCCTGGAGAAACAATTACTCCAGTGTCACAGGAAAGAACCACCACAGCACCTACCATCGACTGTACCACCAGAAACTGCAAGTAGAACTCTTCCTGTACCTTTGTTTTATTATTTACTGATTTTATCTTTTCAATTTGATAACTATTTCACCTGCGTGAAATAGTTATCTTAAAGCCTGTCTACCATTCCTGGTGTAGGCTTGTTAGTCTTTATCTTTTTTTTCTTCTTCCTCTAGGCCCCCGCGTTTTCGCTTCGTGTCACTGCGTCGCAAAACTTTCTCCATTCTCTCCTATTGTTTGCCATCCTACTAGCTTCACTCATCGTTATTCCTCTTCTTTGCAATATCTTTTCTATCATGTCATTCCAAGTAGTTTCAGGTCTTCCCCTTTTTCTTTTCTGTCCAGGTCTAGCTTCCCATACTCTTCTCACTTGTCTTTCTTGTCCCATTCTTTTCAAGTGACCCCACCATCCCAACTGTCTCTTCTCTATGTAATCGTGTATCGCCTCAATTCCCAGTTCTTTTCTTATTTCTTCATTCCTGATTCTTTCTCTCTTTGTCACTCCCTTTACTATCCTCATGTATTCTGCGTGAAATTATACGTAGCTTTAATATTTACATGTACTCTATGCTCTAAAGGGCATCATCATATGTTCACTTCGAATTTGGCTTTGAAAGTATTTTAGTATTATTAGATTTAATCTTTTAAACGCTCCATTGGCGTATGTGTAATTTTATTTCTTTCATTTATTATTATCACTTATATTTTTCCTGGTGAGCTTGTCTGCTCACTTAATATCGTGAGCGTTCTGGATTTTTCATAAAATTCCAGTGGCACCCATGAAATCCACGGTAAACCTAGCCGGTGATTGTAACTCGCATTCAGGGGCACACCAGGATAAAATGAAACGCGATACTTTTAGGGTACCCATCATTTTATTAGACTAACTTTTTTTTCCCCTATCGTTGGTACTCATTTTCTTTTGTTTCTCTTAGAGTATATAGTACTAATATTGTTATTTTGTATTTTTCATACTTAATATTGTTAATAAAATATTATTAAAACACCTACATTTTTATTTTATATTTTGGGCAAATAGCGAGCTTACAAGCTGATAGCTAATGCAATCGAATACTTAGTTACGATATGGGTTACAATTTGCTTTCGAAATTAAGTGTTCGATCAAAAGCCAAAAAATTGTTTTATTAATGAAGACGTTTTTTTACGGCATTTAAATAAAAAATTATTAAAACTAAATTTATACTTCATATTCAAAACAAAAGTGTAATAAAAATAATAACTTTCTAATTTATTACTAAAATGAGGTCACCACTTCTCAAAGGAGAAGTGAACATGATTTTTTTTGGTCAGCATAACGATAACATTATGTATTGGAAATTATTATTATTATTTTTATGGCTATACTGTCGCATGCAGCAATGTAGCGACACAGCGTCGTCACAATTATTCTTTTATTTCAATTAAAACCGAAATTAAATAAAATTATTCAATTGAAATTTTGTTTTATGGAATGTTAAATGTTTAATACTAATAATTAGTTAATAATCAGTTCCAATGGTTAATATGACACAAAAAAAGTAGTAGAGTAACTAAAAAATGCATCTTTCAATGTTGTCAAAAATGATCTGAGTCAACCACTGCATTTAATAATCCATTTAATTCCAAAGATAAACATATATTATCGACTAAATTTTAATATTAAAAGATTGAAAATCAGATAAAAATTAAAACTTTAAAATTCCCGTAAATTATTAAAACGCCGTCACTGTCTCAAAGGAAATGGAGAAATTTTATACTACGTGCGACATTGAACTCGTTAATGAGTTCAATGTTTATTCTACTTTCCAAGACAGAGTGTTGCGTAGGTCAGTTATACAGCCGTTGACGAACGTTTTTGAAGAAATCAGAAAATGTTGATTATCTTGGAAACTATTGAAGATAGACCTACCTTTACTTAAATAATTTTCGGTTCGTTTTTTAATGACCTATACGTGGTGTGATTTTCCTACAACTGTTGGTTAACACCCTGTATAATTTGGTTTGGAATACTATAGATTATTTTAAATATCAAAATTAATATAAAATTTTAAAAGAATTTTAAAACGAAACAATAACAAAACCCGTCACTGATCTGACAATCACCTGCAATTATCGCAAAATACACGAATCCCTCTGGTGGATAAAAAATTTTTTGACCCACAAATATTTTGACTTTTGTTAGGTTGAGTCTACTCCTTATTATAGATCGCCATTGTATAATCTTAATGAAGTGAAATTTGCCAAGCAAATTTAATTTATAAAGCAATAGATGTAGCTATTGCAAGTTAATGATTTGTGATATGGATTGATGGTTATGATAGATTTATGATAATTTATAAAATATGCTGGATAACGTACTGCATGCGCGATATCGATAGTAATTGTCTGGCTATTAAGTAAAGAATATTTTCGGTCTTGATGACAAAAATGTTCATTATTTTATTTGTAATGCTAATGGATAAAATACTTGTAAAATGAATAAACGTTACCCTGGTTTGTCAACGTAATAGGAAGCAACAAACTCCCTTAATGCTCTTAACACGTAAACTGTGCTAATGCATAGTGGATGGCGATATTGACATTGCCATAATTCTGCAAAGATTTTGACGCCCGATTGTTTTCGGCGACCAGATCTTAATTTTTCTTTAGATTTATCAGATCTGTTGAATAATACATTTGAATCAGATTTTAAGCGCTACCATCAACATTATGCGGCTCATGAAATTAAGATTTATTTCATGTTAATATATTGGATAAGTGATGTTAGGATTTGCGGTCCTTACAATTCATCAATAACAGCAGCTCCACAAACATCTTCCATTCTTTCAAATTGTTTCAATTCACTAAGACTGTATTCAAACAAATCTTCCGATGATACCAATTCCGCGACTATTGAATCAAATACAACATCGGGTTGACGAATGGCTTCAGTCATCTGTGTTAGTTCCGGAATATCATATTCGTCATCTTCTCCAGATTCTAAAATATATTTTAGGCTTATAACTAGTCAATATACTAATGTTTTATATTATTACTGAACATCGAGAATACTTGTGAGCCAACTGATTCTTGTTTGCTATCGGTTAAAGTAGATGCAACACTAAATGACCCCTGACAAATAGGGCAATAAGTGTAGGGTTGAAAATGTTTAAACAATATATTAATATATTCTGTACCTTGAATACCCAAAGCCTTACAAATAAACATAAATTTTAAAATTTAATAATTTGAGGATGAAATAATTGTCACGGTTTTAGGTTCACCTCGAAAACATTGTCAATTCGTACAAGAGTCTTTTGGTCATCTTCATATTCTTTGAGCAGTGTTTTCAATCGATTTTCCGTAAGAAATCCGGATTTATCAGAAATACGTATCAAAATGTGATACAATACTTTTCGATAATTTGGATTATCTTGGTATTCTAGCAGTATTTTATCTTCTGTTGTTTTAACTGATGTCGATTGTGTCATTGGTACACCTTTTCGAGATATTGCTAATTTTCTATCAGCGGCATCTACAACATTTTTGAAACCATATATTGGTAGTTTCCTGACATATCCAACCAACCAGTAATAAACTCTGGAGATATATTTAGAATAGCTATTTTATAACTGGGCATAGATCTTTTATCTGGAAATTGAAATGGTGGTACGTTCCAATCCAATCCTAATTGTTGTTCATATAGAACTTTGTCAGTGTCTAAAATTCTTTTTAAAACGCTTTGGAGACGTTGCTTATTCATTTCCCAGAGCTTATGAAATTTCTCATCGTTAATGTGTGCGAAATGATCAGATTTTGCTTCTACCTACAAGATTAATAAAACGAAGTAATTAGAGTGCTAAGATATTAGAAACACCGTTTTTAAAAATATTTGGCCAATACTCGTAGTTAACTGAAATTATTAAGTAATACTACTAAATAATACCAAACAAGTAAGTTGTGGAAAAAGTTTAATTGCCCTTTTTGTATTAAAGTCTATTCTAAAAGCAACTTTTAAAATAAGACTTCTTAAATTGGACTAGCCGTCAACTAGATAGCATTTAAATAGTAATTGTCTTAAAGCAAATTAAATTAACTTACTGAATACTGACTTTAAATAAGCTATATGGTATGATAAAAGGGGCTATATAGCTTAATGAATAATGAAACATACTTTAAAAGAGAGAGAGAGAGAGAAAACGGATTTATTAAACTTACATCTAAAATGGATTTGTGAAATTTTTTTATATTTTCTTGTAATTTTTTTATTTTATTGGAAGTACTATTCTCATAGTCTAATATTCTTTTCCTAAGTCCATTAATAATATCTTGCAATTTATTCATTCTTCTTTTCTGTTGTGATTTTATAATTAAATTCTCATCTTCGCGTTTTTTCAACAGTTGATAATTATAATCCAATTTTTCACTATTCAATATCGCTAAGGCTTTTATTTTTTCAAATTCTCTTTGCAGTTCTTCTATATCATTTTCAATATTTATTTTGGTTTCCCTATAACGTTCCTGAAATTATGGATTTACTTAGTTATTTCTGTTGACTCAAGTTCAATTATATTTTGTTACGAACCTGAAAGTCAATTCGCAAATATTCCATTTTTTTATTAAATTCCTCTACTTGTTGTAATTTTTTTTCACTGTTGGAAATTTCCTGTTGCTGACGTTTCTGTTGTATATCTTCCCATTTCTTATCGGTCGAATCAATTAGAGTTTGTCGTTCTTGGTAAATTACTTCTTCAATTACATTCAATTCCTCTCGATATGAACGACGCATGAAAGCAATCTTACACGAGTATAGAAAATAAAAGAGAAATAAAATTACGAAAGTGATAAAACGACTTAGAAAATATCTACTTGATTATTAATTCGTTGGGTTAAAATATTAACATCGTCAATCTGTTTCCGTTGGTCTTTTGTAAACTGTCTTTCAGCTTTTTTTAACTCGTCATTAAGCATTGCTATAATGGCATCTTTTTGTGCAATTAATAAATCACAGTTTTGCTTTTGTTCAACTATCTGTTCGTTTATGTATAATGGATCATTATAACTCTGGATGCTCTAAAAATTACAATTATTAACTATACCTGTATCTACATTCATATACAAGTACATATTTTTTAAAAAGTTTAATTTAATTCATTTAAATTGAGAGACTTATGGCCATTTTGATAATCAACACTGTAACTTTAAATTTGACTTAAAGTCAAACATTGATTTTAAAAATGGTCCATACTTCAACTTACACTCCATTTGCTGGCAATAGAACCAAAAGACAAATTCGCAGCGGATACTTCTTCCTCTAACTGCCCAACAATTTTACTCTTATTGACTCCTTCGTTTTCTCTTCGAGCAACTTCCCTTGATTGAAATGCCACTTTCACATTGGTAATGTATTCTTCACCTTTGAGTAAAAGCATTAGTTACAAAATGACGTGTTCGTTGTGTCATAATATATAATAGTAATTTACTGTCGTTTACAAATTTTTCCAAAATATCAGCGCTTTTTCGAAGCTGAATTTGAATTGGATTGAGTAATTCATCTTCTTGTGGAATTGCTGATTCGTCTATGTTGAGTTTGCTGAAAATTTAAATATTAGATTACTATATTTACTGTGGTAGACTAATTTTTAATAAACCTGTATGCGTACCTTTTTTCAATTGCTTCCCTCCGTCTTTGAATGCGTAGCTGTCTAGCTAATTTTCTTTCATTTGGATCCATTGATGTCACTTGTGGTTCTAACTCGTCTTCGTTTGAAAGGTCTAGTACACTTGATTTATGTAAAAGAGACATATTTTTAATCACTTCCGTTTTTAGAGCTGTAAAATTGAGAAAATCTTTAAAATAAATGTTGTGCCGTAAACAACTGAGTGAAGTTTGATCAATCGAAAGCATTTATTTCATGTTTACGTCATTTCTATGTTAGCAACCAATTAGAGTGCAGTTGAAATTTGAAATATCAATAATTCACGGATTGGTATTATGGCCTGCACGCGAAAACTGCACCTACTTTTCTCCACTTTGAATAGATTATAATTTTAATTAAACCGGCAAGCGAAAATAGCGAATAGGGGATTATCATTAAATAGTATATATCAGAAATACACGCTACATTTTATAAAAAGTTCATGGATAGATTTTTTTTCTATTCTAGAAATAATTAACTGAATGAAATAGAATTGTTGAAATATGGATATTGATTCACATACAGATTATAGATGGAGATTCATTGTTGCATCGTGAAAACCGATCCATTCTATAGGTCAAGTCACGGTCTGGCCACAGTCCAGTCACAGAGTTCAGTCAAATGGCCATACTATTCACATATACGATCAAAGAACGTTCATTTTTCCTCAATTTTGCATTATATTTAATATTTGATAGTGCTTAAGTGTGTATCTACTGAAGTATAAATTTTGAAATATATTCAGCAAGTTTTCTACAACTAATTTAGTCACTATGGCGCTATTGCTAGATCATTGTAGTCATAGAAATATAACTATTAATAATATTACTAACAGATTCAAAATAAGAGTTTAATAATAATACTCGTTTAAATTTAGTTTAATAATAATAAAAGAAAATAGAAATAATAACTGAACTCAATGTTGATCCACTATAGACCGAAATCACCCTTTATCTGGGTATGGTATACACATTTTCAATTGTCTAACAAATGGACCAGTCTATGATAATATCCTTGAGAAGAAATGCAGCGATCAACTGATTGAATCGTGATTTGACTATGTTGCTTCAGGTGGATTACACAAAAGAAGTACTAAAAGTGTCCACGTACCGGTACTACACCACTTATTAAGGAATTGAAAAGAATTTGAAATTATAAAGCCTTGAATTTAATGCCTTGATTTGATAAGATATCTTTATAAGAATTGGCTCGTGGTATTAAGGGTAGAATAGGTGGTACTACTTTGTGCAAATTTAAACAATCAGTCAATATATTGTTCATTTAATTCATATTTTTCTATATTTCATAATAATTACATAAAGAAATGGCTATTTCTACCCTATATCGTACTATACTTATACATATAAGTAGTACCGTGAAAACATATATATACATTTACATATTATGGCAATAATAAAAAGAAATTATACATACAAAATCATCAGAAACTATCACAATACACATATACTGTGTACAGTATAGGCAAAATGCAGGCTGAAATATTCGATCGAACTGCGACTGGACTATAATCAGATCGTGACTTAATCTACAATATGAATCTAGATTAGTATAGCCTAGAATCTATGGATTATTATATGTATACACCAATTCACGACATTTTCTTTAGATTGAAACCAAATATTATAGGTAGATACTATCTATAGCATTTGTTGAAATTATAGAATAATAAATAATAACAATATTTCATAAAAAGAATAAAAGTTCAATTGCACAGTTCCTTAATTAGAATAAACGATAACAGATTATGGATCCAAGATACCCGAAAGAGTAGGTTTAACATGTTGATTTATTTAGTTAATTTGTTTGTCTCCGGGCAATAATAATACAAATTTTATTATTATAAACTCTTTGTTTTATTATCTTACATAGTAACAACGTATCCATATTAAAATTTACACCATCATCATCACAGTCGTTCGGTGTCCTTTTGTACAACTGTTCTTTCGACTCATCTTTAGTACTAATAATATTTCTTTTATTTATTGACCTGTCAGGTAGGCAACCTTACATATATCACAACACCTCTCAATTGTGCATTTGGTAAAATGGGATAATTGGTTTAGTAACATATAAATCACACAACTATATTACTTATAACATATCTCTAAACTTGAAATTTAACTCTTTTGGTTCACCAAGTAAGCTTTGTAACCACTTTGTAAGTGGCTTGGTGAACAAATCTGCAACATTTAAGTTTCTATTTATGTAAGTTATATTTATAATACTTTTAGTAAAAAAATCCCTCAGGTAGTGGTTTTTAATGTCAATGTGCTTTGTTCTCTTCGAGTTTTCAAATGATTTCGACATTTGTACAGCGCTTTGATTGTCGCAGTACATAATTGGAGCACAATTCATCTTAAGACATTGTATTATTCCATTAATATTCAATATTTCTTGAGCAACTGCAGCGGCTGATATATATTCTCATTCTGCTGTAGACATTGCAACACCTATTTGTTTTCTCGACAACCAGCACACTGGATTTGATATGATAATATATTATTATCCTGCTTACACTTTTTCTATCTTCTTTATTAGTACCCCAATTTGCATCAAAGTACGCAACCATTACTTCTTGTCCTTCTGATTTCTTATATCTCAAACCTTCGTTTCTTGAAGATATTCAATATCTTCAAAAAAATTCAAACAAAGTATTGATATTCCTTTTGTCGGTTTGCCTAATTTCCTGCTTAAATAAGATACCCAAAATGCTATATCTGGTCGCGATGGTGTGGACAAATAAAGTAAACATCCGATCAATTTTATAAATGGAGCATCTGTTACTTTATCATCATTTCCATTTTCTTCAAATTTTATCTCAATAGTCTAGTTTCAAATAGTCTAGCAGTCTAGTTCGGTCAGTGAAAGTGGTCGGATGCTTGTGTATGCTACAATACATAGATAAGTAGAGCATTGATTGTTTGTGAATAGTGGTTTGGAAATAACAATAAAGTTTTATTTTTGTTTTATAATTTTTTTTTTTTTTAATTAAAAATAAAAGGAATTATATTATGAAAGATAAAAATCCCTTTAAAGTGGCGACGAAGGTCAAACGAACGCCACCAGTGGGAAAGGTGGAGGACAGAAAAAGGAAAACCTCAATGGAGGAAGAGGATGAGGACAGTGCAAATAGATCGTATAGAGGAATAGTGATGAGTGAGGTGGATGATAAAAGGGAAAAAAGAATGAAAATAAGAGAGAAAGAAGAAAGAGAAGATACTGAAAAAAAGGCAGACGGAGTGTCGGAGGAGATAATGAAGCAGATCAGAGTGATACAGGGGGAAATTAGGGTATTTAAAGAGGGGAATAAAAGAGAAGAAGGGATAACACGGGAAGATATGGAAAAAAGCATAAAAAATATAGAGAAAGTATTAGGTAAAATGACCGACACAGTGTATGGAAAAATAGTGCATGAAGAGAAAAAACAGAGAACAGAAAAAGAAGATAAAGTAGAACAAAGACTGGAACAAATGGAGAAACAATTTAAAACCAGAATGGATAAATTAGAAACGAAAATATTGGAATTGACAGTGGGAGGTACAATAAACCAAGAAAGAAGCAAAACGACATATGCGGCGATCATGGAAAGGAAAAAAGAAAATGGTACAAAAAAGATACTGGGATGGAAAACACCAGAAAAAATAAGAGAAATAACAGTGAAAGCGGCAGAAGGGGAGAATGTAACGGAAAAAATAAGAGAAAACCTTATGATAGAAGAAGTAGGGGAAGAAGGCATAAAGGAAGTAAAAAAATTTAAAATTGGATTGGTAGTGATGAAGTGCAGAAACGAGTTGCAACAGGAGCAAATAGGGAAGAAACTGGAGGAAGTAAAAGGAATGACAGTGAGGAAAATGAAAGAGACAAAGCCGTTGTTTATAATAATAAAATTGAGCAAGGATATACTGAAGAAGAAATAGTAAACGAAATATTAAGAGAAAATGAAGAAATAAGGAAAATGGTGGCAAGTAGAGAGGTGAAGACAGTATTAAGAGCAGTTAAAAAAAAGGCCTTCGGGAACAGTAAACAATATGTAGAGGACTGAGTAGTAGAAGCTGACAAGGAGATATTCTAGTACGTGGTAAAAAAAGGAAAATTACTGATAGATTTTACTGTAAAACAGGCAGAGGAATATGTAAAGATCGCGATCTGCTATAAATGCTGCTGCTATGCGCATGTAGCCAAGTATTGTACAAGAACGGAGGTATGCTACAGATGTGGACAGGAAGGACACGAAGGGAAAGATTGTGAGAAAAATGAGATAAAATGCGCCAACTGTACAAGAATTAAAGGTAAAGATATAGAGCACATGGCCACCAGCAAAAAGTGCCAAATATATAAACGAAAGGAGGAACAATATCGAAATAGGATAGATTATAGAAGCTGGGAAGAAGAGAAAAAACAAACAAAAAACTGAAAAAGAATTGGGCAAACGAGCAGAAAACAATGAGAAGAAAAAATGAAGAAATATGGAGATTGGCAACATGGAATATACG
The DNA here is from genome assembly GCA_949748235.1 of Platypus cylindrus. Classification (NCBI taxonomy): domain Eukaryota; kingdom Metazoa; phylum Arthropoda; class Insecta; order Coleoptera; family Curculionidae; genus Platypus; species Platypus cylindrus. The sequence continues at coordinate 51,031,385 of OX456488.1, read as the reverse complement.
AAGCATAAAGGGAAAAGAAATAGAACTAGAAGATGAGTTTCTGGGAAATAAGATAGCCATACTTACAATAACGGAAACGAAAAAAAAAGGGCGAGGATTACAAAAAATGACGAAAGGAAGTGTATTTATATATAGCGGAGTGGAAACAGAGAAAAGAGCAGCTAAGGTAGTCGCATGTATGATAAAAAAGGAATGGGCACACAATATAGAAGAATGGGAGGCGTGTTCAGAGAGGATATTGACAATAAATATGAAGGACGATAATGAGAACGTTAAAACGATAATAAGTGTGTATGGACCAAATGAAGACGACAAAAAGAAGAACAAAGAGAAATTCTGGGAAATGTTAATAGAGACGGTAGAAAGAGCAAAAGGCGAAATATACATGGCAGGAGATTTTAATAGTAGAGTGGGAAAGGGAAAAACAGGAGAAAGTAAAATATTGGGCCAGAATGGGGGGACAATGCTAAATGATAACGGAAAAAGATTGATAGAGTTTTGCCGAATCAACAATATGTTTATAGCAAATACTTATTATAAACACTAGGATATACAGAAGTATACTAGACTACATAGTAGCAGGAAATGAAAATAGTGAAGCAATTAGTATTAGAGGCGAAAAGAAATGAATGGGCAGAATTCGGCAATAAATTAGGAAACGAAGCTGCAGAGGGGAAAAAAATAGGCTATAGTAGACTAAGAACAATAAGAAAAGGAAACACCAACAGTGCTACATATATAAATAACAAAGAAGGAAAAATATTAAAGCAGGAAGATGAAATAATGGAAAGATGGAAGCAATACTTTGAAGAGCTGCTGTCAGACAATATAGAGAGGAACGATACAAGAGAAGCAGACAATACAGAGAGAAAGGAATTTAATATGGAGGAATTGGAAAAGACCATAAAACAACTGAAGAATGAAAAAGCACCAGGAAGTGACACAATAACGACTGAAATGATAAAATCTATGAGAGAAGAGGGAAGGCAGGTAATGCTGGACATAGATAACAAAATATGGAAAGAGCAAATAATACCTAAAGAATGGCAGCATGCACTGATAGTACCAATCTTTAAGAAAGGAGATAAGAAAGATTGCAATAATTACAGAGGAATTACTCTATTAAATACAAACATAAAAGTGTTGGAAATGATGATAAACGAGAGAATAAAAATTACTATAGAGAAAACTCTGGACGAATCACAGTCAGGATTTAGGGAAGGAAGAAGCATTCAAGACCATATATTTACGATTAAGCAGATAGTGGAAAACACAAGTACAAGGAAAAAAAATGTATAAATGGGTTTTTTAGATTTAAAAAAGCATTTGGTAAAGTGCTATAAAGTTAACAGATCTAAAAATTATAATTGAGTATTATTTTCTTTTTCTATTGTAAATTTAATGTTATTATTTAAGGTATTTGAAAATTTTAGAAAATGGTCTAACTTGTTATTCCCGTTCCATATAATAAAAACATCATCTACACACCGTCTGTAAAACGTTTTTTTTATAGTAAAATATTCCATAGTGTTTGAATCGTTAACTAAATGTAATTTTAATTTTTTAAGAATATTTTGTGTTGAAACTCAAATTTATTGAAATTTTAATTTCAAGAAAAATAATAATATAAAAATATAATTGTATAGGGGTGGTTTTACAGGTGGTTCAATTAAAACAAAAAAAATTGTGAAATTATCCTGTTTCAATTTATTACACTGTATATCAAAAAAATTTTATTTTATTTTTTTCCAAAACTTTTATGTAATATAAAAAAATGTATACCTATCCATAAACATCTGATGATGTTATTATACGAAACACATGTTATGTTTATGGAGTAATATATACTTGCATATTAGAAAATTTAATTTAAATTTGAGACGTTGATTAGAGTATGACACTTGATAAAGAAAAAATGTATAATGGTAACGTCTCTTTTAGATGGAATACAGAATTTATTTCTAAAAACAATTTTTAATTTTATTTATAATAATTTAATTATAATTTCAGAATAGTATTGCGTAATAATGTAACTAACAAAATTGTAAAATTAATGCCAATCGAATACTTAGTTACGATATGGGTTACAATTTGATTTCGAAATTAAGTGTTTAATCAAAAGCAAAAAAATATTCATGAGAACGTTTTTTTCATGGCATTCAAATAAAAAAATATTAAAACTAAATTTATACTTCATATTCGAAACAAAAGTGTAATAAAAATAATAATTCTCTAATTTATTACTAAAATGAGGTCACCACTTCTCAAACGACAACCTTTTTTTCTTTTTCAGCATAACGGTAACATTATGTATTGGAAATTTTTTTTATTATTTTTTGGCTATACTGCCCAATTACAAGCAGCAGTATAGCGACGTAGCGTCGTCGCAATTATTTCTTTCTTTCGCTAGAAACCGAAATCAAATTAAATTATTGAATTGAAATTTTAATTTATTGAATGTTAGATATTTAATACTAATATATATCTCCTAAGGCTTTCTTTCAGAAACTGATGTCGGCTTGAGTTTCACTCATCATCTTTAAGTTCTACTTTCCACGTATCTTTCCCACTCTTTCCTTTTTCCTGCGATTCTCCTTGCGTCATTTGCCGTTATTCCTCTCTCATTTAGTATATCTTCAATTTTCTCATCCCATGTAGTTTCCGCTCGTCCTCTTTATCTTCTTCCCTCCCTAGCCTGCCAATCTCGCTTCAGCTGTCTCTTCTGAATAAACTCCACCACCGATTCTATCCCCAGCTCTTCCCTTATTACCTCATTCTTAATTTTTTCCATTTTTGTTACCCCTTTTACTCTTTTCAAGTACTTCATCTCGACTGCTTGCAACCTGCTTATGATTTTTTGGTCCATTTTCCATGTTTCGCATCCGAATGTTAGGATCGGTCTTATTATTGTTTTGTAATCGTTTATCATTCTTCTTATTCCATAGTATGATTTTATTGTTTTATTTAGTCGTTCGGTTATTTCATTTTCCTGCTTACCACTACTACTAATCTGCACTTCTAGGTACTTATAGCTACCCACTTGCTTCATTTTCGCCTTTTCTATCTCTACATGCTTGTTTTTCTCCTATTACCATTACCTTCTTTTTTTCTTTACACATTTTCATTCTGTATTTTTTCAACACCTCATTCAATTTGCTCATTCTTCATAAGACAACATATATAAATTATGAAGTTCTTTTGAGAAGTGGTGACCTTATTTTAGCAATAAATTAGAGGTAATTTTTCTTATTAGATTAACTTTTGTGTTGAATATGAAGTTCAGTTTTAATTTAATTTTAATATCCTCTAAAAGATTACTTCCGGGCCAATAATTTTAAATTTTAATTGTTATAATTTAAAACTACTAAATTGCTTATTTTAAATTGATATTATGGAATATTATTACTTATTTCAGAATGGTATTGCATAATAATGTAACTAATAAAATTGTAAAATTAGGTCAATATCACCTAGTTTTTCGTCAGCTGATATCTAATGTCAATCGAGTACTTAATTCTTAAGTTACGATACTGTTATGGAGAACTAAAAGAAAGAGGAGAAACGAGAAAAAAAAGGGACACCCAATAGGTAGCGCTGGAGTAGACTAGAACACATAATTTAACATTGTCCTTGTACAAAATTTTGATTTTGGTACAAAAAATCAATACTATGATGTTATGTTACAACATCATAGTATTGTAGTATATAGGATTGTATCATAGCACTATAGTATATGTCTATACTATAGTATAGACACATATGTTTATCTGACACATAATACTGTGTGTTATCTGACTATTTAATAAAAAAAAATAATTTTCGTTTAAGCAGTAAGCGTCATTGTGTAATTATTTCAATTTTAAAATTATTATATTGTAATTATGTATACTGAATATTATAGTTCAGTGGCGTAGAAAACCTATTTTCAAACTAGTGACCGATGGGAGCCCAGTTTGGCAACCCGCAACAAAACAACATCTCACTTTGTACATTTCAAATGTTGATGTTACGAGATAATATAAATAATGAAATTAAGTTCAAATGAAAATGAAAACAAAAAACAATACATAAACACAGTATACGCCACCAATAGTAACTGTCAAAACTAATTCTTCAGGTCCCCGGGAACATATTGAGGGCAGCGTTTTTAAGCCTAAAAATATTTTGACTTTTATACAGTCGTTTCCTCTCCTTTCTATAGTCCTCCATAGGTACAGTGTACAATTTTCTAAATTAATTAGAAATTCAGTTCCTAAATTTGGGGTTTAATAATGAAGCAAAAAAATTGTGGTATTCATAGACTCTTTTTCACGGCATTGAAATATAAGGATATTAAAATTAAATTAAAACTGAATTTCATATTCAACACTAAAGTTAGTGTAATAAGAAAAATTACCTTTAATTTATCGCTAAAATAAGATCACCTCAAAGGTAAGCGAAGCGGCATAGCTAGTTTTTCAGGGATCTGAAACCCTAAAAAAAAACAATGACATTGTCTTCGATAATCACAAATAATATTGTTTTTGTTTCATGAAAATCAGTTCACCCAACACTCAACAGTGTGTGTTGGATTTCATCAATGGACAATTACATTTTCCACTAATACAAAAAAGTAAAAAATTATTCCAATTTATTAAATTGGAATAATTTATCGGAACCTACTTTAGGCTAGAAATACATCAAAGAACATAAACTTAATGTTTACTATTCAGTTAATGTTTTCGATTCATTGACTTAATTAATATTAATAAAATAATCAATACAATATTATTGTTATTGAATATCGGTCGTATATGAAAAGTATCCAAAAAGTGAAAGGTCGGGGTAGTTTTCTTAAATAAGCAAATTCCTTGTTGCGAACGGCGACCATAGATGGCTCTGCTTCCCTTCCCATCGAAATTAAATGATTTTAATATGCTAAGGTTTAGTAACTTTGTTACAGGCTTTAATGCGACCACTAATAGAACTTGATCAAAATTATCACACATGTTGTGGAATCTCCTTATTAGAATTCTCGGTAATCCGAAATCTGCAGTAATTTATAAATCTTTTCCTAGCAACATTTAAGATCGAATTCGTAGCGACTTATCTTTTACTCTTAGATGTCGCGATTTGTGTCGTAGCTATAAAGAACTTTAAGCAGTAAACATGAAAAAAGCCCATTCTTATGTCCGTATTTACAGTCGCTCAGAGAAGTGAACTTTAAGAAAAACTTATCCAAGTAATTCTTAAGTATCACTTTACTCTTATATTAATTTCAATTTTGTAGTTGAATGATACCTATATGAGAGAAATCAAAGTGCACATTATCTGGTTACTTTTTTATGGCATTTTTTGTATTTGCATAACTGAAATTTCGACCCATTTTCTGATAATTTGTGAATAGATTATCAAAATGGGCCATTCATTTCAATTTAAGGAAGGTATCAGGTGGTATAAAGGTTATAGAATGGGTTGGATTGGATGTGTAGTTAATTTTTCAGGATTTTTACTTTTAAGATTCTTGTGATGCAAGAAAATCTTACTTTTTCTTGTGAAAACATTACTTTTAATAAAATATACTATTTGATTTCAAATTTCTATTAACTAAATATATAATAAAATATATAGTGTAACATACATATATATAAATTATAAATAACAATAACATATTTCAATTAGTAATTAATTAAATTAATAAATAATAAAATCAATTACTAGAATTTGCTATAGCATGGATCGCAATGCCACAAGTAACTGCAAATGTATTGGAATTGGCAACTCCGATTGCTATCTATATTTAAAGAGTTTGTTACCAATGACAATAAAACTTGTTGGACACTGTTTTTCCTGAATCTGTACCTCTGTAAAAACTGTTTTTCATTATAGTATTCCAAAGGATTTTCCATGTCTCTGATGTACCGTTTTGAAAGTCTTGGCGTTACTATTGTTTCTTCCAAATCATCTACATACTCCAAAAAATCTTCTATGTCAATTGCAAACATAAAACCATAGTAATAATGCAATAAAAGAATTAAAAAATTGTTGGCATTAATAATTATTATATATTTATGCCTACATAACCTCATTAAAATTCACTTAAGGGTACTAGAATTGTTTCTTAAGGGTTAAGGGAAATTTTTATCTAAAACATTTATCGATGACTATGAAACCGATTTCTGTTATTTCATGCAACATAAGTGAAACGGTACCATTTAATTAACGACTATGAATACGGCCGTAGACCCTGTAGTGCTATAATGATTATAATACTGATAAACTGGAAGTAATTAATTGTCTCAAAATAACTTGGCGTAGGAATTTCTATATAAAAATCGTAATGATTGATTTTCGTAGTGATAGATTTTTCGTAGTTATTGAATTACATTACATTAGTTTATGTTTCATTGACCGTTTTTTTAAATATTTTTTTAAAATTATTGCAGTGTAGTTTCATAATTACAGTTTTTCCAAAATATAATAAAAACATTTAACTATAAAATTATATTCATCTTTTATTATTATAAACCAAGAAGTTATCAATTATTTTTACTTTAATTCACTTTCGCTTCATTTTTCATATATGAAATGTAATGTAATTCTATGTAAATATATACCAGATAAAACTCTTTGCAAAAATAGTCTGAATGTTATGGTTTATTTATTTACGGCCATTTGCGCTAGTTTAATTAATGATACTAAGACTAACCATCATCATTTAGAATTTTTATAATTTCTTCTACGATCTTTTTTACCGTTTCTCTAAGGTTTGCTTCGAAGTAGGGTTATTTTCTTCTTGTGGAATTAGCTTATCAATTTGCTGAAACTTTTCCCAATATTTCTCAACCAATGCTTTTCTATCTTCCACATATTGTCTAGTTCTTTTTCCGGGACCATCTTTTTTTATATTGGTATACAATTTACCTAATTCTTCAGCAATCTATTGTTGATTATTTATGATTTGTTCGGTATTCATTTTGGATCAGAATGATGTGTAGGCTTATGTTTAGGATGGTTGTGTTATAAGTTGTATATAATTTTTTTTTAATACACTATTCTTTAGTGAATCAATTAATTATGTTAAAATTTCTTCTACTTGAAAGAAATTTGTTAAAAAAAAGATAAATTTCACACTCTTGCTTCGTGTTTGAGATATGGGAGATTCACTCTACTATGGTGAGAGCAATTTATTAAAAAAATTTCACACTATTGTTAAGTGTGAGTTAATTGAGAATTCTTCTACTTACGTTAGTGTTAATATAAAAAAATCACACTAGTGTTAAATGTAAGTTAATTGAGAATTCCTCTACCTAAGAGAACTCTGTTAATAAAAACGATTCACACTATTGTTAAGGGTAAGTTAACTGGGAATTTCTCTACTTAAGAGAACTCTGTTAAAAAATTCCACACTATTATTAAGTGATTAAATTAAGAACGATTCACTCTACTTTGGTGAGAGCAATCTGTTAAAAATATTTTATTTATTTATTTTTCATTGTCAGATTGGTGGTGGTTCTTGATAAAAATTTTAACTTTTAATTGGTTGTTTGTGGTTGTTTATCACCCGTATCGGTTTTTTTCAAATTAACACCCCAAGTACTAACGCTTAGTTACTTCATCTTTAATTGGTGCTGTTTCTGCTGCCTTCTGTGATGATGCACTTATCTAAAAGGCTGTTGTGCTGGAGAGTGCATTCCTAGTTACTTTGTATTATTATTCTTACCGCACGTCTTTTGTTTGGTTTTGCTACATATTATTCCCATCCTTGCTTAGATGCACAAATTTACCTATATCAATGGGCTTGTTCTATAAAAAACGCCGCGCGTTGTCGTTTATAACAGTTAATAATAAATATTTAATTGTTTTGGAACTCAGTTTATGTTTCCATTTAATCTCTTTACCCATTTTAATTATAATATTGTTGTTTAATAATTATGATTATTATAATTAATTCAACAATTTAAGTTATGTTTTCTAATTAAAAGGTGTATTAGCGCCGGTTGCCCGTCAACCTTGACTTCCTTGTGACGCCCTATGCTCTGCTACCCAACCCTGTGACCTCATGTATTGTTCATGAATAAACAATGTTAAAGATATATTTATAGTCGTTACTTAACTATCACTTTCCACTTTAGTACTACTTAGCAACAGAAATCATTTTTATAGTATCGATAAGTGTTTTTAAGAATAAAAATTTCCCTTAACACTAAGAGACAATTCTAGTACCCTTAAGTGAATTTTAATAGGGTTATGTAGGCATAAATATATAATAATTATTAACGCCAACAATTTTTTAATTATTTTATTGCATTATTAGTGTGGTTCTATGTTTGATTTGTTCCATTTGAAATGGAAGATTTTTTGGAGTATATAGATGATTTGGAAGAAACAATAGCTTTTTCTTTTTTTTTAATTTTACGCTAATATTATAAAATGCACTTATGATTGGTGGCAATTAGATAAGAAATTATGAACAAATACCATAGAATCTAACACTATATAGTGTTCATGCATTGTCAATATCAATAGTCATACACTGAGTATAGATAGAAATACGTCCAGCTTCTCGTAAATATTGGCCATCCCTTCCCTAGCAGCAGCGGGTGCAGTTACATCATATATGTATAGCCTACAATAGCTTCATTAAAGTTTATAAATGATGTTTAAGTTACGGATAATATGGATATAATTGCAGAACAAGAATGAACGTTATTTTTTTAAAATTGATGATTTTAATTGATAAATTAATCCCAACAACCAATCACTTTAGGATATAGTGGCACCACATTCTGAACAGATGGCGCTATTTCACTACTTGCCTTAAAATGTATGTAAAAAATAAAAAGCTGGACGTATGACTATCTATAAGCGGATTTAGGCTCGTACGTAGAAATTGATGCTGCAGAAATGAGCATGATCGCAGAATTACGTAGAGTACGGGTTGTTTTATGCATATTTGACAGTTTTTTTTCCTACGTAGAATTCGATAGGTGTATCAGGTTTGATAAAACTTTGATAATTAAAATAAAAAAAAGGATACTAAATAAAAATAGGTACTCACAAATAACAAATAAAACAACAAATAGACCAATTTCCTATTCGCAGTAGAGATGATGATATACGAATTTCTATGAGAAAAACGGCATCTTCTTTAAATAAATTTAAAGAAGTTAAATTTTGCGACGCTGCCAAAAATTCTATTTTTCTAATTTTATGCTAAAATTGTAAAATTCACTTATGATTAGTGGAAGTTAGATAAGAAATTATGAATTTAAAGAAAGGAAATTTTGCGACGTAGCCAATATTCTATTTTTCTAATTTTACGTTAAAATTGCAAAATTCACTTATCGTTAGTGGTAATTAGCCGTTACGTTATCGTTCACTCCGCATTTTATTGTAAAATGTATAAATCGATTTTTTATTTAGAATTGATTTATTTTAATAATGGATTATTAATCGGCATTACCACTCCGTGGTGAAACAACACCTGCACGTTCTAGATATCTAGCAGATATCTCATACAAACCGGTGAAAACAAAAAGTTTACTATTTTAGGAAATGACCCTTACTGAGAGATGGTCGTTAATGGAGGTTTTACCGTAATTTTTTTTAATCTATCGAAAAGTTTTGGAATTCAAACTCATTTGAAAATGACAGAATAATATTTAAGCAGCCAGATTATTTTGAAATTAAATTCTTAGAAAGCACTATGTATTATACCAATACGTATTAAAAATCAACCGTTGTTTGCAATATTTTGGATGTGATTTATTTATAATTATACACAATTATTTTATTTTAGAAAAAAATGTGATTTTTATATGAAGAAAAAAGGTACAAAACGAGTTCATCTTTTTGTCAATCTGTGTTATACAAGTGCTAAAACAGTACATTATAAGTACCAAATTCAGTGGCTTCAAAGTTTACAGTTAACTTTAACAATTTATTTACAATAAAATTCTTACTTCAAAAAGAGAAATTTGAGACATGGTTTTCCTATTATCTGTAAAGTACAAGACTTGCACGCTATTTATGTAACCGGCAGGTGAACATTTATATAAGTTAAAATAAATAATAATAATCGGTATACACAATTATACATCATATATATAAATATATATAAAACAATAGCAGGAATTTAATTAGTATTAGTACTTTGCTAAAGAAAAATTTACCAAAATTGTGACTAATTTCACTGTTATTATAAGACTTGCGCATGTTGCAACCGTTTATCTCATAGAAATTCGTATCTCACCGTTTCTCTTGCCAATAGGAAATAGGTCTATTAAATAATTACGGTCAAAAGGCAAAATATAGCATTTAACTACGAGACATCAATGCTTAAGATAAACTGTATAAATATGCATATGCAAGTTTTGATTTCTATTTGTTGTTCTTTACTAGACGGATTTAACGTATCGCTACTAGAGGTCCGAAATTTCTCCAATATTTTTAAATTTTAGCAAAACGTAAAAATGCAATTAGATTGCTTAAGAATCCTTTGTAACTACATTATTCATTTTGTTAATAATTTTTCCCATTTTTCAACAATTTCTATTCAACACGAGAATACATTGCGATAACAACACGACTAGTGACTCTCATGATATATAAAACGGAATTCCATAGGTTGGTTCCAAGCGACGAATTCTGTATTGCACTATGCACAACGATTTTATTTTTCTAACCAAAAATTCAAGATAATAGAATTAATATTTATATGTATTAATGATATTAGAATTGAATTAATTCAAAAGTATTTTTGTTTTGTTTTGTGGATTTCTTTAATCAGTAAACGGAAAAATTATATGTACTATTTTCATATCAGTATTATTTTTCCGGTTTGTATTTGTTTTGCCTGGCTGTTTCATTATGAAAATGTTTCACATATAAAATAAAATTTGCCCTATTGATTTGCATTTCTTATTAATATGTCTTAACTGAACTTTACAGTTAAATAGTTTTTTCTGTCAACTTTCTCGATGGCAAGTTTCTTGAAAAAAAAATTGCCGTTTGGCTTTACAGTAGCCAATTTTCTTTTCGACAATCTCGATTACATTAATAGCTTTGTTGTGCAAATGTTGTTTGTTGTACAACTTTGTTGTAATAGCTTGTCGACAAGTGGCTAGAAAAATAGTACAGCAGAACCAATTTTCGACAAGCCCAAGAAAACTTGATAACAAGTGCAATGTCTGCGTGCGTATGCGAAACTTGTCAAAAATTAACTTGCCGACAAGAAAACTTGCCAATGGTAAACTCCACCTTACAAAGACATTGATGACCAAAGTTTTGGTGATTTTTCAAGAAGTATAAAATTGTTCTAAGCCCGATAACTGAAAACAACCACATTATTGGTTTGCGAATTTTGTGTACAAAATAGTTTCACCAGTTTTCGCATGGTATGCTGAAAATGCATGCTAGCCATCCCAGTTCACTCTATATCTATTTCCGAAGTGATCGTCTCGAAACGGCTTTAAAACGTTATTTTTTTCGGTTGTAATGTAACAGAAGGCTATCAATAAATTAACGATGGGAAAACGCTGTTTTGTTTTAAAACTGCGACAATCGTTACGGTAGGGGTTATGAAACTGCTTGGAACTTGGAATACATCTTATGACATGACGGCTCCTGTCAGTATAAAATTTTGTGTAATAAAGCTGGCAACTTCGTACCTTTTCAAACTTCTATTTTTTGAGGTTATTTGATTTTGTAAAATAAGTTGGGTTAAAGCTTTACTTTTATTGAATATATTGGAGATGGCTGTAAGTATTTTTTAAATCTTTAAACATCGTTTTAAATTTAATGTAAAATTCGCCTTTTCGTCTATTGTTATTTGGACTAATGCTGCATCCCCTTTTTGTATAAAAATTTTGGTTTTTCTATCAAACGAATTACAATTAAATCCGCACGTCACTCACATCCTTAAATTCTGCAACTTTTATTGCTATATAATGCACCCCAATCTATATAATTGACAATAATTTATATTGTAAATTAATTTAAGTGATTTTAACCAGATTTTTTTATTAGCCCGTAGACAAAACTGTTAAGAAAACAACCAAATCAGAGAAAGATAAATCCAAGAATGGCATGAAAGATTTGCACATTCGTAAATTATGTTTAAACATTTGTGTTGGAGAAAGTGGAGATAGGCTTACAAGAGCAGCGAAGGTAAATATATTACTTTTTTTTTGTTAAACTCTTGGAAATTACGTGTTTTTTCTATTAGGTTTTGGAACAACTTACAGGACAACAACCCGTATTTTCTAAAGCTCGTTACACAGTAAGATCGTTCAGTATAAGACGTAACGAAAAAATTGCCGTTCACTGTACAGTACGAGGAGCAAAAGCTGAGGAAATTCTAGAGCGTGGACTCAAAGTTAGAGAATATGAATTGAGACGTGATAACTTCTCAGCATCTGGAAATTTTGGTTTTGGTATACAGGAACATATTGATTTAGGAATCAAATATGATCCAAGTATTGGCATATACGGACTAGATTTTTACGTGGTGTTGGGACGACCAGGTTTTAATGTTGCCCATAGAAGGAGGAAACAAGGAAAAGTTGGTTTCTCACATCGATTAACAAAAGAAGATGCCATGAAATGGTTCCAACAGAAATATGATGGAATTATTTTGTCTAGCAAAAAGTAATATTCAAAATAATGTATTTAATAAATTTGATACTGAAAATGGAACTTGGTTTTTATTTATTTCTTCTCATATTGATTGCCAGCTACGGAATAATTCGTACTTGTGTTCGTGTTCAAGAAGTCAATACGTCTTTTGGGCATTTGATTTACTATTGTAAAGCAAGCATGATTTAAATGCATATAGATGAATGCTATTGTAGGGCATATAATATCCAAAGAAGTTATACCAACTTCGAAGTAAAAAGTGATGTTTATATAAAAGACTTGTCCACAATCTTGGTAGCTGCCACTATCACTCGGTTTCATCATTTTAGGCAATTTTACAAAACTGATCGATTACCATATTTTAGAGGTGAAAATCAAATAGATCCTATCGATATCTTAATTGACTAATACTATACCTTCGTTCTCACGGTATTATAAAAATTAAGAAGAGTATAAATGTACACTTAATAAAAAAAGATACTATATTAGAACTACTTCATACATGTGTATGTATCTATACAATTTACAAACACTTATTGCCTATTTGGATCATAAGACAGCCTCCTGATACAAATTAAGTAGATTTTACATAAACTTGTTCTTAACAAAAAATATGAATGTAAAAATAAAACTCCTCCCCCGATACATTTATGATCATTTCTAAAAAACTAATTTAATATTTTTTATCAAAATTTAAGAATTGCTTTATTTCAGGTTTGAAAAGGTAATAAAAAAAAATTGTGCGCAATTTCATTTTATAAACAATGCCTTCTTTTTGGATAGCTCAATTTTAAAAATAAAATGAATTATATAAAATTACTGTTGATATTCCTTCTATTTTCAGTTAAATTTTTTTAAGTAATTTTTGTGATAGTTTAAGGTTAAATATTGGCATTCGATTTAATTTTTTTAGTAAACTTTAGGCTTCTTTGGTTACCACCTATGATTTCATTTGATAAATGTTGTAAATATTTCCATTTTTTTAAGATAAGAGCGTAATTTTTTAACGGAAAACACTTCTCTATGCGGCATGTTTTTTTTTTGATTTCAGTTTTGTACCCCATCTAATTTTATTTATTATTTCCCCTAGAAAATAAAGACTCAACACAAGTGCAAAACATCCAATGAAAAATGCAATTCTCTGCGGCCAATTTAGAACATAAAAAATTGGATAAACCCAACGATTGGAGTAAAAATATATAATATTCATCCAAGCTAAATATGAAATCTTGAATGTTAACAATACTGAAATTCCAGTTTTTTTTGAGGGATATTTTCTACACGAAGTAAGTAATTCTAGTAGAGAAAATATCATAACGTTGGTGTGCATCACATGATTTAACCATACTGGGAAATACGGATCTATTGATTTTGGAAATACCAATTCTCTGTCAGTAAAGTACAAGCTCCAAAATGTAATTCCTACGAAAAATCCTAAGGGAAATGCCAAAGTTGGTAACAGCTAAAAATTAAGATATTAATAAATTTTAAGTATTTTAACTACATAACAGGTAAACATGTATCTGAATTATTACGTACAATATCTTTAACCTTTCTCACGAATGGGGTTTTTTTTGGAAAATTTTCATTAGTGCCCAAAACATCATTTAAAAAACATATCGAAAAGAAGATGGATTGTAAACACTAAAAACCGATTAATAAGTTGTCCAAAATGGTCAGCATAGTTAATCTTTTCAAATAAACGTATAAGTACTTACTGCATTCCAATAAGTTAAGAATTTTAATTTTGTGGAGGTTAAAAATGGATCTCCCATATCGTAAATTTTATTTGGTATTGCAACATAACACCAATCATAATAACAGCCATACCAGAAGTGTGCTGCAATCAGAAAATGGCCAACTGTCCTTAAAGCCATTGTTTACCAAGTAAAAACCACGATACGTTCACTAAAATTTCCTCTTAAATAAGTGTTTAATTGTTAATTTAATTTTTTTATCTTATCTAATTGCTTCTAATAGCAAAATATTGCGTATATAAGTATAGATGATAAGCTGAATTACGTTAGAGACAAATCTTATTTTGACTACAACAGCAAGACTTTCTTATGTACTAATTACGATATAATTGACTAGTTACATTGTCCCTGTGTTTATCTATCCTCCCGCCTTCGTATTACTAAGAGCGAAACATCATAAGAAAAATCAAAACATTATGTATTGGAACGAAATTTGTTTATCTCAAAACACATTTAATTCTTTTAGCTCTAGCTAAAAATCCTTATATTTATTAATTAATTAGTACATATATTGTCTATGTCAAAAATACAAATTCACAAACAAAATTCGTCAATCCTTGATAGATAAGGATGATTAGGCATTGGCCAATTACAGACGTTTCAAAGTTTCAAGGCTGTGCCATGCACAGACAAAAATTGACACAAAGTTCTTCTGTGATGACATGACCAAGCCAAGGCCATATTAGGTTAACTCATATATAATATAAATAAATAATTAAATACTAAATAGTAACATATATATTATATATGTGTTAACTTATGATACATGATATTGTTAATGAAAACAAATAAACGATATTTTTTTACGTCAACTTTTAGTTTTAGTTTTACTGTTTTAACTTTTAAGTTTAAGCATGCATGCATATCTGTCATTTATTCTTGTAATTTTAGTTGCTTACGTCGAAGCGATAGGCAACCAAATTATATTGCTGGTATGTGGGTGGGGTACTGCTACTGAGTGCGTATGACAAATGTTTTTTAATTACTCCTTCCGATGCCATAATTTTCGGCGAATTTAGAACATTAAAAATAAAAAAATCATTGAATCCAATGAGAATACTCAAACTTCGTGTTGCTTTTGTAATACAATTAATGACAATACAATACATACATGCAAAAATACATTGGTCATCTATTTATACATAATTATAGGGAGTAACGAATATAAGTAATCCTTTTCAATTATCATAATTTCAACAACGAATTACATCTACAATTTATTTGTTAATGTTAACGATTATTAAAAAAAAAATAATGTTTCAGTCTTTTCAAGTATATAGTAAAAGTTGAATAGAAAGACCGTTTTAAAAAAATTATAATGGTACTACTTCTCTTGATTTATAGCATTACGTCTGTTTATTTTACGTTGCGTTATTTTGACTCTGATTTTCCAATAAATCCAAAAACGATCTAGGATTATAACTTGGTTTTTCGCCACCAAATTCTGCTGGTAAAATATCCCTAAAACAGATTAATATTGAAAATACACTGATACGTTATTGGATTTACTTTCGGTATACTGACTTGTGCACTAATTCATGCAAAGTACTCAAATTATTGCCGTGACTGTAAATTTGCTCCTTAATTTCATCTTTGAGAAATGGTTTAGTTACTGCAAGTACCGCATCCACATACCACGGTTGGCCAATAAAATGAATTTCTTTAATTTTGGCTGGAAAACAGTCCTAAAATATACTTAAAATTGGAATTGTTCTCTGATGACAATATCGCCTTGCACAAGCACTTTTACCTGTAATCCTTCAATCATTAGTCTTAAAACTGATGGTTTTAAATGTGCCGTTTGTCTATAAGTAAACTCAGTCCAGTCCACTATAAAAACGAATCCATTACCTTGGTTGTGCATATCGTTAGTTAGTTGGTCCAGAGAAAAAAGGATTGCTCTGTATATACTTAACAAGCTGAAACTGCAATCCCAATTGTTTCCAGACAATATTAAAACGGATCGACTTTTACGATCTTTATCTTTTAAAACTCCTGGTAAACCTGCAAAGATGAGATTAAAATGAGTGGTATCTATATTATCTTGTGCGGTATTTACCATTTTCCAAAGCTCGTCTTATATCTTCAGCTCCTAAATTTAATTCATGGAATAGTTCGGGATTTCGTTTTCGGTACCAATAAAAATTTTTCAATAATTCGAAACTATCCTCCAGTACAAAATCTTTGGCAAATAGGAACTTTAGTAATGTTCTATCATCCTGTTCGATACTATATTGAAATTCATGATTATCGTTTTTAGTGTTAATTAAATTTCTTAATGCTTTTATTGCAACATTTCTATCATTTGGAGTGGCATATTTATAAGCAATTTTATTGCATTTGTAACTCATTAAGTCGCTTGATATAAAACCATAATCCAAGAATTCTGCCATTTCTGATGTTAGCTGAAAATAAGAACATTGATTTTGAGTAAACTAAATAAGAGTAATACAATGGAAACTGTCGCCAAGATGCGACATAAATATAAAAAATTGTAGCTACTCACCTATCATAATAAAGTGCTATGAGGAAATTAAAATGCGGCAATGCTTACGTTTTTTTAATTAAGGTGTAGATGCCTTATAATTATTATAATAAATAAAATTTACAATAAATACATTGACTCCAAATAGAATTAACACATAGGTTCATTAACAAACGGAAGTGACTTAATGAAATTCGAAAGTATAAATTTAAACAAAATGTTTATTGTTATATTCAAAAATTACTATAAATTTTATATTGATTTCGAAATCATCCAGTTAAAAATGGTTCAGAGAATACAAAAAGAAACACATACATATACATACTATATTAAACGTATTTTTCTGATAGATATTAATTGTCAATAATCATTATCAATTCACTTATAGATATGCTGAGAGAACTGTAGATTAGATAGGTACCTATATTGTCTCTTAAAAAAGTATTCATTAAGTAATATTGTTCACATATATTTGATGAGTTCTAGATTGAGTTTAATTTTTTTCTTGTTCTATATAACTTTAGATAATTCATATAATGTTTCAGTCTTTTCCAATCAATCAAGCATAACTATAAAAAAAACTACTTACACAACACGTTATATTAGAAATAAGTAGGTAGCTCCATAAAACTACGACGTACCATACAAGGTAACAGTTTTTAAATATCGAAAAAAAGATCAAGGTAAAAATACACAGTGAAAATTTTACAAGAAATATCAAAAGTACCCACCTTTTTCGTCGTTTTAAATCCATACATTGACAACGGTTTCCACTAAATATGTATATACTTAATCTTAGAATTTCCAAAACACACAAGATACCTATGATCTGGTAATACTAATCGACTATTAAATAAAGTGAATAGTGTTAGTTCTGATTGGTGCTGGTACTCATTTATTGACTACTTTAAACCCGCGTTCTGATGGTCATGGCATGGGTGTATGCTGTCTATCGAATCGTTAATATGTATATTGTCTATTCAGTAAATACTGATAGTAAATAATGTTATTTCAGTTGGAAAACACCATTTACAAATGATTTAGAATAGGGATAGAGATAAATATAAATAAGCATGATAACATTGAACGTCAATATTTTGATTTCTCATCAACAATTCTTTTTCCTATTATATTGTATAGATCTATTTATATTAACTTTCACTTTGGACTTTAGATACACATAAACAATAAAAGAAAAAAAATAGTGGGGCAGCTGATGGACTAGACTAATTTAAATTTTACCACCGGAATATGGAACCTAATAAACTGTAGCGGGTATTCACATTTATTTTTGTTTTGTTTTCTTTTCTTTTTTTCTTTAATTAGTTGAATTAAGTAGATTGGTTTTAATGACTCTTGGCATCTTCCAGTCTAGCCTATTGGACACCTTTCTCTAGTTTTATTAACGTCTACCTACATATATAGTACATGGGACTTATATATTAAATATAAATAAGTTCTAATCAGAAAATCTTGACCTGGGAATTAAATATTCCTTTTTTTGCCCGTCGACGGCTTGCAAGCAAACCTCAATCAAGACAATTCCTTCGTTATACATTCATTTAACGTTTCATAACTTCCGGAACACCTTGTTGTTTGCTATCATAATTGGGAAATTTAATTGATGGATATGATCGTTTTATTTTTTGTGATTAGTAATTGGTTCCAGCATTTATTGAAAGAATGGAAAGAAAAATACTTTTGAAAATTTATTAATTTTTTTTCAACATATTATGAATGTTCTTCTAGAAAGTTGTCTGCAAAACACATGCTATTTGCAGCATACAGGTACTTTATAATGCAAAATTTATGCATTGAAATGTATATAGAAAAGCTCTACAATCGATTTTCCTGTTGACGTTTGACAAAAGCAGTATATGCTATTTAGAGCGATAGTGGCATTATGCAGCACGGTGACACTTGCTTTAAAGTTTATATATACCATGCAAGCAGAAATACTTTTGTTCATATTTATATTTCTATAAGCATGATCCATTTGTTATCTTCCTATCTTGTTAGAGTATCGCTTTTCAATAGAACACGAAAAAATGCGGTCCAAAAGCGCCTGTAGTTAGTTGGTTTTTGAATATATGTTTAGTACCCAGCTACCAATAGGTACACCCCTCTTTTATTTTAATTTCAGTATGAATTAACTAGAGGGGAACCAAAACAATTATAATTTTCTATATAGAAACGAAACCTTAGCACTTAACTGAGTAGATAGCACCTGAACTACTCTGCTATGCAACTGTGGGTACCTTCATTTCATATTATTGACAAGAAACAGTTTCAAGATTGGTTCCATTTAAAATTGATAAATACAAACCGCACACGTTTTTATTTTTTTTTCTGTTAATTTGTATTTTAATACTTTTGTTATTCTTTAATTTATTTGTGTGCCGTTATTCATTGTGAAATTTTTGGGAAGCAGATTTAAGATTACTTTGGAGTTTTGGTAAGTTCAAATCCGATAACATAAATTATGAGCATTGTTTTTCCACCCAATGTGCAATTCGAATACCTATATACATCCTATATCAATGGTGATAGCATGCACAAAATATAAATACAAATTTAAAAAAATAGTCAGGTGTTGATAAGATGGAATTCGAGAAGAGAGGGGAGACTGGAGGTAATAATAGGGGAATGATAACACATTAATGTGTGGCAGTTACGTTAGAAACATTCTAATAGTGTTCATTTGGAAATTTTCATTATTGATTCAAATTTGTTATATAAAATTAAAATGATGTTATCGATCTTTGAGTTGAAAAGCTTCAAAGGTATGTAAGAAATGTAAACTTCTGTAAATATAATAGATGAAGGAAACAATTATTGCAAATTAGTGTAGTTTGTAATAATTTATAACATATTTATAACTTGTGTCAAACGTCATCGTTAATTTTCATTTCCCTTCGAAAACATATTTTACTTATTACATATATGTATGCATATATCGCGGCAGTATTTTCTGTCTAAATGTTCGTATCGAACCTTTTAAACATCTTATTTCCCCCTTATTGTCACAGACACAATATTAAAACAACTGATGATATGAGTGGAAATATGTTTCATCAGCCAACCAACATCCACTCGACAAAACTAATGTCGGAATCCAGAATACCAGTACCAGCATCCCCAGTTCTTTTGCGCAGACATAATAGTTTACGTTTAAAAGGCGAAGTGGGATTCCATCCTCATATCGCAACAATTTCCAAGGAGTTTAATTTCGAAAATAAAGCCAGTGAGGAACCAAATAAAGGGTAAGAATTTATTGGTAACTTTTCTATTGAACGGAATACGTGCCTCCATCTCTGATAAAAAAAATAAAGCACCTTAATCCAGAGAAAATCAATGTTGAAACCCATTACAGTCAAAACATCCGTCAGCAGGCAGCAGTGGGAAATAGAGCCACATTTTCGGAGTATGATCATCATCAGCACCGGCAGTGTGCCGAGAAAACTGTCTTAAAGCGGGGAAACTCGTTCATGGAGAGAAGTGAGAATAGTGTCGGATATGGCGGCGGTAGCCATGGAGGAAAATTATCGACCTCGACACAACGACCTAATTCAGTTAAAATATCCGGAAAAATATCAGGAAGGAAAAATGAAGGCGGTAGTGGTGTTGTGATCCATTCTCCACAATCGCCTGGAAGAGTTAGGAGTCTGGTAAGTAAAAATTATAAATAGCGAATTGTCATACGAAATAGGAAATCATTTAAGGAAATGTAATTTTTAATCAAATTAAATTTATTGTTGTACTGGTAATTTGAAACAGGAATTGCCACTCCAATTTCCTTATAGCAACTACAACAGCAGAAATAGAGCTTAAAATAAATGCAATTAATTAATTGATTACTTTTATTACTTATGTAAATTATACGTATTTTACTGAAATTGCCTTTCTTTCTAATAATACATTTTAATTTGAACAAGAGACAAATACTACGGTAAAATTTTATTATTTTTTATACGGTTTAATATTTTATTATAAAATAATATAAATTATTTTATAATTACTTATTCAGCAGGGAAATGAACTAAATAAAAAAGAAATAGTATTCGCAAAAATTGCAAATTCAAATATAAATGGCCCTTAAAGTTTATTAATTCACTGTTCTCCTTCTCTTCCAATGAGTTTATGCATGCAGTCGGCAAATAAGTGAAAAGGTATAAAAATTGAGTAAAAAGTCAAATTGGCAATTACCTATTACTAGTACTTTCACGTGAACGATTTCCCAAGTCTTCCTTCATTAAAAAAGAATACGTATTTATAATTCGATAAACTTATGTAATTCCCACATTGCGAAAAAAAACGAATGTCTGTATCAAAATACATCCTATTTTCAACATTAATTATCCATGATTGTTTTCATTAATTATTGCCTGGTACGATAGTAAAGTTCTTAAATCGACCGTAAAAGCAGCTAATATAAAACACACATAGCATTAACTTACTATTGTTTTCCCTTCTAAAGAACTAACATTTTCAAAAAATAAGTATGTCAGAAATGAAAAACTCAACTTTTATTATGTGTTTGATCTAATTAGTTTCACCTTAAACAAATCATCAAAATAGTTAATATAAAAAGAAAGTAGCATAGTAATGTCTAATAATTGGTTAGCCACAAAATTAGCTTATCACGTAGTGGTTCAATTTTTTCACCGTCCTAAATACTAGAGTTTAATATGGGAAAATCAAAAATAGAAGAAAAAGAATTAATTTTTCTCATAAAATTTAACTATTTTGTTTTAATAATCTTGTTCAATGAACAAACAATCTTTGGTTCCCATGCATGCATAGTAGTTTGTCTAGCGTAAAGAAATGAAAAAAAAACTTTCCCACCTGAAATTGCATACGAAATGTCTTGGTAATTTAAAGATATGAGAAAGAAATAGTAATACAAAAAGTGTACTTATGTGTACGAGTATGTACATATATGTGCAAATCACATGAAAGTTTATGCTCTATCTACTGCTGCTATAAGCAGTATACCCATTTGCTCGTAGCATTAGTAGAAAATAGTGTTCCGGTTTGAAAAGAAAATATAGTGATGATTTTAGTTAGTATTATTTCACAATACTTAGAATGCGACAATTATTTTTAGTCACTGTCATTATCCAATTCTCGATTAAGCAGTCCTAAATCGCCGTCTTTAGCTGTTCCACCAACAATCACGCAAAGAAATTACTCATCCACTCATTTGGATTGTTGGGATAACGACAGTGTCATAAGTTTAGGTAAGACATGGCTATTATCATTAGAGAAACGTAGTATCTATATACATACTTTAACATTTTCACTTATAGGAAGCAGCGTGGCGTCCTGCGAACACGCAGCCATTGCCAGAAATGGTACCACTTTTTCTGGCAGGAGTATGAAGTAAGTACTACTTAGAGTTATGTATCAGCACATTTCATGTTTACATAATGATAGTTGCATTTTGAAATAAGAGTTTTTGACTTCGGAATGATAACCGCGCCAACAGACAAGCAAAACAATAATCGAAATTGGAGAGGGAATTAGGCTGATAGAATGCTCACTGCTTTAGAAAACACAAGCATTCATATTTATCACTAATATAATACTAATAATACTATAAATAATTAATAAAACTTATTTTGAGTTAATGAACGGATGCATTACAGATATGTCTTTCATTGCAATCAAAATGCCGGATCATCAGGAGATGAATACCTAACACCCACCCAAAGAGCTTATAGGTAATAGTATATCAATTCAATAAAACACTCTAAACCACCTACGATCAATTATAGGCAAGTAAAAAAATTAAAGTATCTCTTACATCAAGCCAAGAAAGATCTGGAACAAAAAGATAGTGATATACTGAAATTAACTAAAGAAGTAGTAGAACTGCGGCTGTATAAAGCAGCTCTAAATTCACCAGAAGAGAATTCTAATAGTAGTGACACAGTTACTGTTAGAGTAAGTAAAAATTAGTAGGTATGCTTCTGTTTATAGAATAATGATGTAACCTTTTCCTAAAGGAAAATTCGATCGTTGAAGCCCCACCAGAAGATGGTGATGTGGTCGATATACCTATGGCAGCCATACGAATATCGAATGAAATGAATCGTTCGTTTTCTGATTCAGGTCATTTTGAGGATGGTACTAATTCGTCTATTAATTCTAACGATGATTTGATTAGGTAATGATAAATTCGCTGTGGTGACTGTGGTAACTCAAGCTCAAGGACATTTAGATTCCTTCGTGAACTAGTTAAATACATGGCGAATACAGTAAGTTTAAAGGGTAGATGCTTAGAAATGTTTCACACTTCAGATCACCATTCAAATCAAAGCGAATCGAGACATTAGATAAATCCTGTACAGCACATTTCAATCACGCGGGAGATCCAAGTTTTGAACAATCAAAATTGATCATGGAATATGAAAAAAGAATACAGGAATTAGTTCGAGCACATGAGGAGGAAACGTACCACTTGAAGCAAAAACATAATGACAAAGTAGAAGATTTATTGCAAAGGATCACGGAGATTAATGCGAGGTATACAGAAAGAATTTGACTTCAGTTAATTCCACTTTTAACATATTCAAATTGGCATCATTTTTGTTCAACATATTAGATATTGGGAATTGGTCCCGGAAATAGATGCAGCCAAAGAACGAATAAAAGATTTAGAACAACAGCTAGAAGTTACTAGTAAGAAATTGGAAGAACAAGAAAGTGAAGCGAAAAAGAAGTATATGGAATTATATGCAAAAGGAGGTGAATCAGCAGCAGCAGCTGAAAAATCTGAACGACGGAATACTGTAAGCACATAATTGGATTGTCGAAAACATTCACGCAAATTGCTCATTTTCGATTTAGATTATGGAAATTGCCAGGCAACATCCGCATAGGGTATCCGTCCCCGAATTGCTTAATGAATTACAAGTAACAAAAAATGAACTGGAGAATATTAAGGTAGAAAAATTTCGATGGCTTATTTTATTCATGTGTGGGGTGTACGTGTATATTTTACTCTGGTTCCTCGGACTAACTAATAATCGTTTTCATACCCAGTAATAGCTAAAGATGAGTTAAATTAATTAAACATGAGCGAAGGCAACACAACCGGGGCGACCAATATCTAGCCAAAGGATTAGCTGAAATTATTTGTTTTTTATCATAATCTTGTTGTTTGTTTTTATTTTTGTTGTTGTTTCCATTTTTTTCTAGGACGTAGAATACGCGTCATCTTCAAAGCATTCTCAACCGCTGCTGAGCGCTAAAGAAGCTCTATCGCTTTGGGTGCTCGGTGCACGAAAGGTAAAACTTTGCCTTGGCTAATTAATACCTTTTATGCACCTAGTAGATAACAGTACTTTTTTATGTAGTTAATTTGAGATGCAATATCTTCAGTTTTTCATTATCATAATTTCTTGATTCAATTATTTTGCACGCACGCATTTTTGTCATAAACTTTGCTTCGAGGCACGGCTCTATATGTAATTAACTAGCATAGAATCATCCATTTTTTGTGTTTTGCATCATTTGCAGCTT